>QJPP01001296.1:0-280570 GCA_003996215.1 Jaltomata sinuosa
CCGTAGTTGGAATATTATCAACACCCTGTTCAAGATACTTAGAAAATTCACACTTATTAGAAAAATCAAGACCAAGATGTGATCTTGCTTTACCATGGACACCTGATCTCGAAGTTTGAGGGGCATGATCAAGATTTTCTAAGGTCACAGTATATTTGTCATACATTTTCTTAGCCCAAATTTTAATACTATCTTGACATGTTATTAAATCCGGTGTTTCTTGTGGTGAAATATTTAAATTAGTATAAATTTCTCTAACTAAAGTTTTTGCACCAACTTCTTTATATTCCGGGTTAAAAAGAATTGCAGCTAAATAAATTTGTGGAATAGGAAAAACATATTTTTTAAATTTTTTAATCATAGCTTCAATAGAATCTTTAAAATATGAATTTTGTTTATAGATAGCAAAAAGGCATGAAATATTCCAAATATATATTAAAATTTCACTAATAGTAGGATAATATATTCCAGAAATTTTTTTGGTAGAATCAAAAAATGATTTTAAAAAGACTTTAAGTGCTTCTACTGCATCCCAATCACTGTCCGCAAGTTTATCATCAGGATAAGCATTATGACTATTAAACATCATAGTAATAGGCTTTTTATACTTATAAGCAACTTCAAGCATTTCATAAAAAGAATTTTATCTAGTTTTAACATGCTTTGGAACTTTTCTAAATGGAACTTCACACAATTTACAAAAATCTTTATATTGTTGAATTCTACTATTATTATTCATATGAAAAATCCAATATATTGTATTTTCAACTTTATCAATACAACTATCAAATACCCTAATACCATCTTTCACAACTAAATTTAATATATGTGCACCACATTTGATATGAAAAGCATATTTACTAATTGGACAAAGTCTAGTTTCTAGCATAGTCATAGCATTTAAATTAGCAGAAGCATTATCTAAAGTAATACTAATCACTTTATCAGTAACATAAAAACGTTGTAAAATTTTTAATACACTTGAAGAAATATAAGCACCAGTTTTTTTGTGTTCACAAATTTTATAAGCGATACTTCTTTTTTGCATTATCCATTTATAATCAATCCAATGTGCAGTAACAGTTAAATAATCAAATCCGTTAGGACTACGAACCATATCAGTGGTAATAGAAGCCCTACAATCCATCATATAAAAATATTTACGAAGATATTGCATATGCTTTTTATAAAATTCAAAAATATCTCTTTTTACCATGCTTCTTGTAATACCTTCAAAATTGGGATAAAATGTATCCCGAATATATCTTATAAAACCTTCATGTTCTCCAAAATTAAAAGGCAAACCACAAACAATAATCATTTTAGCAAAATTTTCACGATCACAGTCCCCATTATAGGGCCGTTGTGAAACATGACCAGCAGGGTTTGAAGGATTTAGTGAAGTTTGAATCATGTTTGACCCGCCAACAGAAGGTCCAACGCTAGAGCCAGCATCACCTTGAATAGCTAGATATGCTTGCCACTCTCTCGGATGTTTCTTAAGCAAATGGATTTTTAACCCCCCAGTCGAACCTCCACTAGCACCAGATACATATTTCCAACTTTGTTTACAAATACGACACGTAGACACAGTTTTTTCTTCATTTAAAAAATAAAATTTTCACACAGCTGATTTTAAAGGACGTTGTGGTTTGGTCTTACCCCTCACTGGAGCAATAGGGGGAAAATCAGCTCTAACTTGAGGATTATCCTGAGTTGGAGCTTGGGGAATAGTGGGGGCGGGGGCAATAAAGGGACTAGTCGGTGTATCAGTTTCTTCTAAATCATCATCCTCATGCATTTCTACTTCTTCATTTAATTCATCTTGTAAATCATTATACATTCTTTCATAAGCTTCGTTGGGAATAGGGTCATCCGTAGTAAATGAAAAATTAGTTTCATTAACATGCGTAAATTCATCTGTATTAAATCTAATTTGAGGAAGAGCAGGGCGGAGAGAAGAACTAGAAGAACCACTACCTATTTTACCCTTCACATAACTTTTTGTTCTTGAAATAATACCTTTTTTACCGGATTTTTTTTGAGATGGATCCATAATATAATAAAATATAAAATTAGCAAATTAAAATAAACAAATCACAAGTTCACAAATCACAAATTCACAAATAAATCACAACTAATAAACAAGAATAAAAATTAAAAAATTAAAGAGTGAAACGAATATACCAAACGTCTGCCGTAAAAACAGACGATTATAACTGAAATTTGAAGAAGATTGCTCCACTAAAATTCACCAAATTATACTTCACTTGCAAAATAATAACAATAATTATAGAATTTGTAAATATTAAGAGATGAAAATTGAGAGAGAATGAGAGTTGAATGGATGAATAAAAATTAAAAGGGGAAGGGGTATTTATAATGAAAAAATAGGAGGGGGGCTGTTGGGGGGTGCTGGGGGGTGGGGGTGGGGGGGAGGGCTAAAATAGTCATTGGGTGACTGAAATAGCCGTTACCCAACGGCTACAAACGACACCATTTTAAAAAAAAAAATCCTGCGTTGATCGGTTGACCGGACCGGTACCGGTACCGGTTTGTAATCGGTACAAACCGGTATCGGTTTGCCGGTATGGATCGTCAAACCCGGTCCGTTCCGGTCAACTGCCGGTACCATTCCGTTCCATACCGGTACCGTAATGGACCGGAATGGTACCGGTCCGTATCGGTCCGGCGGGTAGCACTAGACAGTGGTACCCCATGCAGTCTTACAATCTCCTTCACGTAGATCTTGGCCAACTGCTGCGAATTGTAATCTACCTTGACCGAAATGAAATGAGCGGACTTCGTCAGCCTGTCAACAATGACCCAAATTGAGTCATACTTCCCCAATGTCTTGGGAAGACCCACTACGAAATCCATGGCTATTCTCTCCCACTTCCACTCTGGAATTGACATCCTCTGAAGTAATCCTGCAGGTCTCTGATGTTCATATTTTATCCGCTGGCAATTCTGACACTTGGACACAAAATCAACTATGTCCATTTTCATCCCGGGCCACCAGTAACGCTGCCTCAAGTTCCTGTACATTTTGGTTACACCCGGATGGATCGAATACCGCGAATCATGAGCTTCTGTCAGAATTTTTGGAATTATATCATCAACCCGAGGAACACAAATCCTCTCCCTGAAATGCAATACACCACCAGAGTCTGACATGACATCTCTGGACTCCCCGAATATCACTTTACTTTGCAACTTGCGCAGTTTCAGATCCTGAAACTGTTTTCCCTTTATTTCCTCTATGAAGGTGGCCTTGACGTCAATGCTGGCCAACATCCCACCTTGGTCTGAGACACCCAAGTGCATGAACTTTGCCTCCAGAGCCTGAATTTCCTTAGCTAGTGGTCGTGTGGACACCCCCAAACAAGCCAAGCTACCCATGCTAATAGTTTTCCGGCTCAATGCGTCTGCCACCATATTAGCCTTACCCGGATGGTACTGAATGGTCACATCATAATCTTTCAATAACTCCATCCACCTTCTTTGCCTCAGATTCAAGTCCTTCTGAGTGAAAACGTGCTGCAGACTGGGATGATTTGTGAATACTTCACACTTGACACCATAAAGATAGTGTCTCCAGATTTTCAATACAAACACCACCACTGTCAACTCTAAGTCATGAGTCGGGTAATCCCTCTCATGCACCTTCAACTGCCTGGATGCATAGGCTATCATATTCCTATCCTGCCCAACACAGCACCCAAACCAGAATGTGAAGCATCACAGTAAACAATAAAGTCTTTACCTTCAACCGACAAGGACAATATAGGAGTTGTGGTCAAAAGTGTCTTGAGCTTTTGGAATCTCTCCTCGCACTTGTCGGACCACACAAATGGTACCTCCTTCTGTGTCAGTCTGGTCAGGTGAGTAGCAATAGAAGCAAAGTCCTTCACAAACCTCCGGTAGTACCCCGCGAGCCCAACAAAACTTCTCACCTCTGTCACAGAGCTAGGGCAGACTCAACTCTTAACTGCCTCGATTTTCTGGGGATCCATCATCACCCCCTTTTCTGACACCACATGCCCCAAAAATGCCACAGAAGTCAACCAAAACTCACACTTAGTGAATTTTGCATAAAGCTTTTGGTGCCTCAAGATGTCCAGCACAATGCGAAGATGATTAGCATGCTCCTCCCTACTCTTAGTGTAGATCAAAATATCGTCAATGAACACGATAACAAAAGAATCCAAGTAGGACTTAAACACCCCATTCATCAAACTCATGAATGCTGTCGGCGCATTGGTCAAACCAAACGACATCACTAGAAACTCGTAATGTCCATACAGAGTCCAAAAAGCAGTTTTTGGAATATCCTCAGCCCTAATCTTTAGCTGATGGTACCCTGACCTCAAGTCAATTTTCAAAAACACCGATGCACCCTGAAGCTGGTCAAACAAATCATCTATCCGGGGTAAATGATACTTATTCCGGATGGTCACCTTGTTCAACTGTCTGTAGTCTATGCACATCCGCATACTACCATCCTTCTTTTTCACAAACAAAACCGGATCCCCCCAAGGTGAAGCACTGGGACGTATAAATCCCTTATCTAGGAGTTCCTGCAGCTGAGTCTTAAGTTCCCTTAACTCTGCCGGAGCCATTCTATACGGAGGAATAGAGATGGGATGAGTGCCTGGCTCTAAATCAATACAAAAAACTATATCCTTGTCCGGAGGCATACCAGGCAAATCCGCTGGAAATACCTCTACAATTCGGACACCACCGGAATTGACTCATTAGGAGAGACTCCACACTATCATCCCGGAGATGAGCCAAGAAGGCTAGATACCCCCTTCCCACTAGCTTCCTAGCCCGAACAAATGATATTATCTTAACTGGCTTAGGCTTGTATACACCTTCCCACTCTAATCTATCCTTACCTGGAATTTCTAGAGTCACAGTTTTGGTGTTACAGTTCAACACAGCATGATAAGGAGATAGCCAGGTCATATCCAAGATAATATCAAAATCAGTCATATCCAGAATTACTAAGTCTAGCCAATTACGTAGCCTCACAAATACCACAGAACAATCACGATACATATGAGTCATAATCACCGACTCTCCAATCGGGGTAGATACATGGATAGGGGAATCAAGGATATCGCAATTCAAATTCAGAACCAATTCAAAACTAACAGACACATAAGAATATGTAGATCCTGGGTCAAATAATACTAAGGCCATTTTATCACAGACAAGAATAGTACCTGTGATCACCGCATCTGAGGCTTCTGCCTTAGTCCTTACTGGAAAAGCATAACAATGTGCCCGATCATCAATCCGGGCAACTTCCCGGGTTGGCTGGGCCGCACCCCTGCCTGCGCCGCCGTTCCCTCGGTCTCCCCGGCCTCCCTGGAAATTACCTCACCCACCCTGTGGACGACCCCTAGCATTACCACCTCTGCCTGCCGGAACCACTACTCTAGTCTGCTATTGACCCTGATTACCTGCCTGCCTATGTGGACACTCCCTCTTAAAGTGGCCCAACTCACCATAATGAAAGCAACCACGGTCCAAAGTAGGCTTGCTAGCTGATGTATAAAATGCCCCTGGCCTCTAGGAGCTGAAGACTGAGCTCCCTGACGACCACCTGTAGTAGCTGGCAGAGCTGACTGAATAGGACGGGCCAAGTAAGCCTGCTAATGCTGGCCCCTGGAGTATGAACCACCAAAATTTCCCTCATTTCGGGGCCTTTTGGCTAAAGCATTAGCCTGCCCCGCTTGCCTAACTCCCTCAATCTTCTTCACATAGTCCACCACATCATTAAAACACTTGCCTAAAGAAGTCATATGCAATGTCAGTACCTGCAAATCACTATTCAGACCCTTGACAAACAACCGGATCCGTTCCTCCTCGGAACCCAACATCTATGTAGCAAAATGAGACAACGCAATGAAACTTAGCCTCATAAGCTGAGACCGACATGCCACCTTGCTCCAAGTTCATAAACTCATCCTTTTTCCTGTCCCTCAAGGTACGAGGAACATACTTCTCCAAAAACAAAGCATGAAGTTGTTCCCAAGTCAGTAGAGGTAGGATAGAGGACCGACACTCAACATGAGACCTCCACCACTGCTTGGCATCACCCTTGCAGCTGGAAAGTGACAAACTCCACCCCATGCTGACATACAATACCCAATTTGCAACCTCTCATGGCAATCTAGGATGAACTCATAGGCATCCTCCTTGTCTGTACCCTGAAATATCGGAGGTTTCAGTTTAAGGAACTTAGTCAGCATCTCATGCTCATTACCTGTCATCACTGGGCCTAACATTGGCCTGAGAAGATAATTTATGCCCGAAGCTGCATCCATCCTTGGTGTAGTAGTAACCGCTGGCTGAGTATCTAAGGCCTAATTCGCATAAGCTGCGGGTATGGCTCCAGCACCAAACAACCCATTCAAAATATCCCACGCCTGCTTGAAAGCTTCTGGTGTCATATTAGGAAGGCATGCACCCCCAACCGGTGTCGCCTCCTCCTGAGCTCCTCCATCCTCTACCACTACTTATTCCACATCCTCAGCCACATGACCCTAAGGTGGGGGAGGGGTTACCTCACGTGCAGCAGCAGCAGCTTGAGCTCCACCCCTGGCGGGTGCGGCTCTAGTTCATCCCCTGCCTCTTCCCTTAGTTCTGTCGCGAACAGCCGGGCCTACTGGGACCACTGGCCTTGCTCTGTTATTCCTTGTAGTAACCATCTGCGGACAGAAGAGTGAATAAAGTTAGATACCAATTCATATCTCCAGATACTAATTGGAATCGAGTTATAGCACGAAGGAAAAGAAGGAAGAGATAGTTTTTCCTAAATCTCCATAGCCTCTCGAAAAAAAGTAAGGACATCTCTGCACCATTTCGCAAAACTCTACTAGACATGTTTGGTAAAACGAGATCAACAAACCTAGGCTCTGATACCATCTTTGTCATGACCCATCCCGTCGTGAGTGACACCCACCCAACCCCCGGATGAGCGAACCAATAGAGTTCCACCCTTGCCTACACTAGCAGCCTAAAACCAGCAAGCATAAATGAAAACTAGCAATAGACATAAGATCACTAATCAAAAAACTTATCATTAATAGTAAACTGCGAAAATTCCCCACCTAAGAACTGAAAGTCATCATACCAAACATCAACCAAATCTAGAGTATGAGGATGCAACCCCAACAAAAATAAGGAATAGTTTGTAAGTCTGAACAAATGGACTAAAACTCCAGAGATAATCCCAAGGTAGCTCGAATTATTAGCTCACCCTTGATGATCGGAATCGCCGATGCTAAATCTGAGGTCTCGTCTCAGCCGCTGGAAGATTTCTTGTACTCACCAAAAGAAAGACAAGTGCAGTATCAGTACACTACCACTGTGTCCTGGTAGGATCATCAGTCAGTATTCAAGAAAATAGTATAAAAATAGTACGCAAAATCCAGTAATAAGTATGGTAAACATGCAAGAAGTATCGCATGCATCTCTAGACTACAGGTCTCTACCTAGCTTGTTACCGCATGAATCCATCTCTTACAGTTATATTCCACCAACAAGAATAACCATAACCACACCTTATCGTCTGGCCCGGACCCACCCTGGAATCCCCTCTAGACAAATACCACGAGGGTGATTACCCGGCCTAAACCAAGACCAATTCAACAGTCATACAACAGTCCCCGGCCACTCAAGGACCACTAATCAATAGCACTTTTCAATAACAACCCGGTCCACTCACGGAACCAATATCAAGTATCACATTCAGTAAAACAACCCGGTCCTCTCACAGAACCAATATCAACCAATGCAATACAATAATCAATGAAACAGTGCAGGATGCAATAAAGTAAACCCGTATAAGGCGTGGTACCCGTGCCAACCGAATGTTATACCCGTACCAGGCGTGGTACCCATGCCAACCATGTGTTATACCCATACCAGGCGTGGTACCCGAGCCAACCGAATGCCAACAATAACAGTTAATAGAATGAATGCACACCCCTTGTAAAGCCAACAAGTAAAAATCATTCAAACATAGACTGTAAACTGAACTTAGACATTCCACATAATTCCCCTAGGCAATGTAATGCACACAATTACTTAGGCAATGAGTACAATGAATATACACATTCGGAGAAATACGAAAGCCATCACCTACCTCGAATGTTCCAAGCTCTATTCAACCCGAGCTTTTTCGTGTTCCGGATTCCTCTCGCGTTCTTGGTCTAAAAATAACACATAATACATACAATTAACATACAGGCCTGTACATTACCCGGATTATACCAAATCCCCAAACCCCAAGCCATCTATGATCATCCCACCCTCTTCCCAGGCTTTTCCACCATTAATTCTCCTAGTCTTATCATTTTTTACGGATAAAACAAGAAATTAAACAACCTATAATCATTTTAACGTACTTAAATCAACACCCAAGAACATACATGTTTGGAACCCCCTTCTTCCCCGAATTCCATCATCCCTAGGTCATTCTAACATTTTCCCAATTTCCCTCATAGTAATTCTACCGCATAGGAAACATATTACAAAGTGTAGGGAACGAAAATCTTACCTTAGGAATGATTTTTAGCGGAGGAATGAAGAAAATCGCCTGAATTCGCCCAGCCCTTCTCCCAAAACAAACTTGTGAAATTCTGATGTTTTGAGAGCTATTCTGCATTAAAAACTCATCTGCCCGCTATAGCGGTCCCCGCTCTGCTATAGCGGTCTTAAGTGAGTTGACCGCCCGTTGATCGTCCCTATAGCGGTAATTTCTACCGCTATCGTGCGTGATAGCACTCATCACGGGTAGAAAGTCCATAAATTTGCCAGTTTTGGCCATTTCACAACACACTTGGTTCCCCCAACGTCCCGAAACAACCCTTTCACGTCAAATGCGATTCTGGGAGTTCTACTTACCCAAATTCAATTCTGAAAAGTCCCCCGGACTCCTTTATGTCTTGGCTACGTGGAAAATTAGCTCAATCTAAGACACTGAAATTCATTTTTACCCGAATTTCCCTAGACTCTACCTCGCTCTAAAATCGGTTGAGGCTAGCCTAACCCAAAATTTCAAACTCCCAAACCTGGAGTTTTCTAACTCTAAAACTTGGCACGATTGGTCTATCCATAACGACGGATCCGGTCGTTATATTTACAAAGTAAAAACTATCTCTAAGAATCAGGTCTGAAGTGTTGTATATACAAATTGAGCCTAAAATAACCTTTTATATGTTCCCAAGTCGTCACGTAAAATTAGGATAAATTTTCCCTTCGAGAGGTGTGCGGTGCGACGTGCAGTTCGCACGTCATGATGTGCGCATCGCACACCTGCTTCAATTCAACCAGTGACTTCAGCTGAAATTGTGGGCTTCGTTCGAAGGTGGTGCATTCCGCATCACGAGATGTGTGCGTCGCACAACGACCGCACTCCTTAGCATAATCTTCAGCAACTTTAGCAGCTTCATGCGGAGTAGGTGCGAACCGCACCTTGGCTTGTGCGTGTCGCACAACCATCACATCTTGGTTGAGATTCTTCAATTTTTCTCAACTCTTCACACTTAGCTCCTTTTTGACTCTTTTGGGTCCATATCCTTATTTTTCATCTGCTATCAAAAGTACATGCATAGACATTAATAAAGGCCATAAGAACCTCTAAATCTGTCACAACCCAACCTACCAGGCTGTGCAGGCGCCTACTCTATGCACCTAGATAGATGAACCCTTGCCACCCGTCCAACAGGAAAATACGGAAAAGAGAAAACAAATCATGAGATAACCTTTTTGATATACGAAAAACCTTTACAACATCCTTTTTATGAAGATTACAACCAACAGTTTTGAAATATAAATTACTCTCCCTAGGAGTTAGTCTAAATAGGTACAAGGGCTACTACAGGATTTATATAGAGAAAAGTAAACGAGACACAACTTCTGTCATGGAGGAAGGACAGAAGCTGCTGAAAAATCATCGCAATCCTGAACCTGTGAAACATCACCAACCCTGCAACCAGACTATACCCAATAGCAAGAGTAAAATCAGTACAAACACACGTAGTGATATGCATCATCGGCTGACCTAAATTCACTCCTACCATCATATAAAATTCAAGATAAAATGCACAAGGTAAATACTTCACCCCTTTCAACAGCACTTTTATCAATCCCCTCTTTCGGAACCGACCATCCTAACCTTTAGACTTACCAAGTCACCTTGTCACCTAGACTTCCCAAGTCACCTTGACACCTAGACTTCCCAAGTCACCTTTAACCTTTACCCCAGTCAATTACCTTGACTAAATATCCAGACTAAATCCGGCCAACTGCCCAACCAAACCACTTATATCTGTAGTATTACTTACCAGTGTCCAGACCCTTCACGGACCTCTAGGACAACTTTCTATCCTGGTTACAACAACCAAGAACTACAACCCCAGAATTTTAGTCTTACTCCCAATTTACAAATCACATGGAATTCACCTAGAAACCATTGACGCATTCAATGACAACAACATAGTTATATCTAAATCCCTTTCTAATCTTGAAATCCAGACCCTCCAAGGATCCTCTAACCACACCTAAGTGTTCAACAGGCTACCTGGTCTACACCAAGACCCACCCTTAGCTTATTAACCATAAATAATTCCTGACCGTCATTAGTACACTTAATGACAATAATTTGTGAACTTATAACCTCTTTTATATAGTCCGGACCCACCCGGATCCCCCTAACACATCTAGGTGTTAACATGGAAAACCCGATCTACACCAAGACCAACTAATAATCAACCTAATGACCTGGCCTACACCAAGACCAACCGATAACATAATATGACAACCCGGCCTACACCAAGACCAAACTCACAATATAATATAACAACCCGGCCTACACCAAGATTCAACTCATAATATAATATAACAACTCGGCCTACACCAAGACCAAACTCACAATATAATAACCCGTCCTACACCAAGACCAAACTCACAATATAATAACCCGACCTACACCAAGACCAAATAATAATCAATATAATATCGGTCTATACCAAGACCAACTTAACCAAATATAACAGAATTCCCGGCCTCTCACGGACCATAAGTAATTATCACATTTTAATGAAATAGCCCGGTCCACTCACGGAACCAATAACAGTTAATGCAATACAACAATATCAATGTAATGATGCAGTAAAGTAAACTCGTACCAGGCGTAGTACCCGAGCCAACAGTTAGTATGTCCCATACCAGGCGTGGTACCCGAGTCAACCGTTAGTATATTTCATACCAGGCGTGGTACTCGAGCCAACCATTTGTTATACATGTACCAGGCGTGCTACCCGAGCCAACCGTTAGTATTCCCGTATCATGCGTGGTATCCGAGCCAACCGAATGTCAATTAATCCACAGTCAAATAATGAACAAACAACTTGTAAAACCAATAAGCAATACATCGTTCAATTCGTAGACTGTAAGACCAGACCCTTACACATTCTTAATAATTCCTCTAAGCAATGTAATTTATACAAACACTTAGATAAGAGTATAAAAATACACAACATTCACAGGAATCGTAAGCCATCACCTACCCCATTCCGGGTACTCTATGAAACGTCAAATCCCGTCTGAAGACTGTTGACACCCAATTTTGGCTCTCCGTGCTTAAAATTAACGTCTTCAGGTTTCCTGATCGTTAAAGAGCACAAAATACATTTTTTACACATTTTTCATGAAATATAATAATTTATTGATAATCATCCTTATTTTAGGAATTTTATCAATTTATTGATATATTTTTATTTCTCACAATTTATTGATAATTATCCTTTATTTTGTAAATATTAGGATTTTATCAATTTATTGTCATTATACATTTTTTGATAATCGTAATATTTTTTACAGTCATCCGCACACGTACACAATACAAATACTACAATTTCAATTATTTAAAACACATTACATTTTATTTTATCACATACCAATGCACACATTTTTGTACATTATTTATATTCTCTAATACATTCCGCAAGCACAAGAGGTCGGAGCAATTAATTCTAATACACAGAGCAACAAATCAATCAAGTCAAGGTCTTGTCACCTTTATTAAAGTGACATTTGACATGACCGAATACGGCTTATATCTTTTGGTTAATACATTTTTATTTAATGGTTAATAGGGTGAAGAACCCACTAGTTAATAACTAAGGGATAAGAGCCTGGATTTATTATTTTTTGGACAAAGGAGGGGTTTGTTTTATATTATAAAATGGGGGAGGGGGGCTTTTTATTTTAAAGGGGAAACAACACACACACACACACACCCATCAGTTTCTTTTTCTCTAAAGCCTCTTGTTCTCTTTCTCCTCTCACTGCTCTCTCCTCTCTGTTGCTCGCCGGAGGTGGTGACCAGCGAGCAGCCACCACCAAAGCTCCACCACCCACAGCCAACACCTCCCCCTTTTTACCCCACGACCCCTTGGAACTCCGGCGAACTCACAACGCCGGAGCACTCCACCACCACCAACGCCCCCTCCTTTCGCTCCCCTTCCCCGCCGTTTTGTCGCTACCACGCCGGAAAATACGGCGTTGAGGTCTGCAGATCTGGCCGGATCTTTTTGTTTCCGGCGTTGCTCCGGTGAGGCCGTTGAAGCAACGCCGGAAACCATGTTTGTCGCTTCCAAATCTGGCCGGAAAACCACATGCTCCGGCGGACTGTTTTGGGTTTTAGTTTGGCAAATTAATTGCTTATTGCTTGATATTCTTTTCTTGTTATTACTGATATGCTTGTTGGTTCTCTGGCTCTATCATCGTGAGATATTTTCTAGTGACGGAAAGACATTCCCCGGCAAAATACCATTCTTTCCGGCGATCGTTTACATGTTTCGGGCATTGCTTTTAATTTGTTTTCGCTACTTGTGTTGATATTTGTTTGCTGCTGGTTTTGTTGCTATTGTTGGACTGTTTTGCTGATTTTTATGTCATTTTTCACCCGGAAAATTTACTCCGGAGTTGGGTTTTTGCTCGGTACTGTTTAGCCAATTTTGGGGCTGTTTGGACGATTTTGTCCTTGCTCTTTACTATTTTCGATATTACACTGATATCGAACAAATACTACACTACACTGGCCAATGAAAAAACTCCCGTCGATTTTTGAGGCCTCCACAATAAAAAAGACGGATACATATATACATACGTAGCGAGAAAAAATAAGTTTGGGCGATGACGAAATCTTGTTATTACAAAGACGAAATAAAAAGTTTTATAATACGTATCTTGGCGAGGTGATCTCGGGTGGCCAACCGATGTTTCGCAGCCATGGCGTATTTAAAACTTAATACAACTACATATCTGAGCCCATACTATAATAAAATTATATTTTCTTATATTTACATACAATATATGTATTTCTTTAATTTATTTTGGTAAACATTTATTTGTTATTAATATTTTTACTAAGTGTTTGTACAGGTACGTGAGGATGCTTCCCGAAGACGATAATTAAAAGGAGTTTGAAAATCTCTCCAAAATTCATTGCTTTATTTATATTCTTGTAATTCTTTTAATTGTACAAAAACTAAAATATAGTGAAAACTTTACTTTTGGGGTGTCGGGTGGGAGTGTCCCTTTATTTACTTATCTATTTTTACGCGCTTAGGCAAAACTTTAAGTCGTAAATACTTTTATAAACAAATTAATTTAACTTAGATACTTAAGTTAATTAATTCATATTTTTTACGTTACGCAAACATTAGGACGTCTTTTCTTTTCTTTTCCTTCTAATTAGTTTACTTAAACTTTACAAATAATCCTTTTACACATTCTTTTGTTAAAAACACTTTTAAACTAATATTCCTTTCTCATTCTTAAACTCATTTTTTCTTGCAAAAGTGAAACAATATTTACATAATGAAAAAACGCAAGTCAATTGATGTAATTATTGTACAATCTTTTCAATGCTCCTTTTACATTCTTTGCTCAATGTATTTAACATACATTACTTACACATTTTCTTTATATATATTTCGTAATAGTATCTACTTATATTTACATATTTACATACTTTTCATATTAACAATATACATTCTGTTACACTCTTTTGTATACTTTCTTACATATAAATTTTCTCATACATATAAAAGTACATTTTTCATACTCTTAGGCACATATTTTAAACTTGTATACATATATTTTCTACTGTTCATATTTATACTTTTTTACAAAATGATGTTTTACCTCCTCTCTCTTTAAAAATTAAGTTTAGTCAGGTACCACATTTGTGGATTCCGAAGGATGCCTAACACCTTCCCTTCGGATTAACTTGAACCCTTACCTAGAATCTCAAATGGTTTTTCGCAGATTAAAATACGAGTCATACATGTCAATAATAAAAAATAGGTTTCCTTATTTTCCTTAAAAATTGGGTGGCGACTCTGTACATAATAAAAATTCTTTTAGAGTCCATAAGTTGTGCTTTATCTAATCTTGGTAAAAATAGGGCATGACAGAATGGCGACTCTGCTGGGGACAACAACCAGGTTCTAACCATCATTGACTCAATTTTTAATTGAGGGAGGTATTTCTATTCACATTTTTATATATTGATTATTTAAACCTTCAAATATTTTTTGCACACTATGAATTGTATATGTTATTTGTATTGTACATATAAATTTTTAGTTTTTGCTTATGCATAAATTCTTTATATTAATTATTCTTTGATTCATTATGTACTTTATAATATAGATATGTGTTCGAAGTACTTCTACACATTATTTATTTAATTATCACATCATTTCTATCGAGTCTTGGCCTTACACTATCACACACTGTGGTTCACGCGAGGAGTGTTTCACGCTCCTCCAAAACTTCTTTGGATTCCTTAGCTTCAGAGTCGGCGCGTTTAAATTACTATGCGTCTTCTCGCAGTTGTCCGAATATTCTTTATCAGCTTAGGTGAATCTACTCTTAGAATCCTTAGGCCGTTGTACATACGATCGTCACTTTAGTCGAATGAATTTTTATTCTTTATTTGTTATATATTTTTAATTGATGCTTGCTCTTTGTTTATTATATATTCTGCGTTTTTATATTTTTGTGCATACTTTTTGGTTTATACATATATGTACACACGTCATTTTCGTCCTCGTCCATTTTGTCTGACAATTTTGGTTGACTTGTGTTGAGCCTGGGACCTTTTCAATCCCTCACATTCGTTCTCGGTCTCTAAGACCATTCTTCACAATTTATCATTCTTTCTCATGCCCATTGTCGATCTTCAATTCCTCACATTCGTTCTCGATCTATAAGACCATCTTTCATATATCGTTCTTTCTCATACCCGGTGTCGATCTTTACGATCACTCTTTTGGATTTCATCATTCTTTTTCAAGAAATTTTCAATACAGCCTTGTACATTCTTTTCATCTTTATACCGTATCTTTTTCTTGTCCAAACTCACTCATAGCTTTACTTTTTTCAATACAATCGCTCAAAGTAATTATACAACTCACATACAACTAGGTATCTGTTCGAACTACGTTTTGACCTGATTCTTGTCCTGACAAGATACATAGGCAACCCTACATAAGGGTTCGGTCTTCCATTATTTCAAAATAATTTCTCCAGGATTTTAAAAACTGGGGCAAATTCTTGAAACAATTCAAATACCCTCTCCAAAGTCCTGTTGACAGCGCAAATCAACAGTTTCCTCAAATTCAAATCTCCCTGACATCAGTGTCAATATTGGCCTTACATTCAAACCTTCATTCGACTTTGATCCTAGAACATGGGACATAAGTTTCTTTTTCTCTCAATCATCGTAGATTATGAAATGTGACATTTTGGCCTTCACTTTCAAAATCAAGAGTTCAGCACTCTCCCAGTCATTCAATTCTTTCGACAGCGGCGAAGTAATATCAAATTTTTGTCATGCTTCTCTTTCTTAGTAATCTTTTCAGCGTATTAGAGTAGTGACAACACTCTGTCTATGTTTTCACATCTATCATCTTGATTGACTGATCAGAGTTATTTCTATGCCCATTGTCTGCAATCGGTCTCCTCTGAGCCACCTGTCACACCATCCTTCAAAAACAACCACCAGTTCATGACAATCATACATATCACACCCATGGATTCATTCTGAACTACGTCCTGACCTGATTCTCATCTTAATTCATCTTGGTAAAATATGTAGGCAATCCTACATAAGGGTTCGGTCTTCCTGCTATTCTAAAATGATTTTCTTAGGATTGCAAACTGGGGCAAACATTTTGGAACGGTCCGCTGACGCTCTCAGCCCTCAAAAAAAAAAAAAAATATTTAAAAGCGTCAACCAATTCTCTCAAGTCCAAAATTCAAGATTATCAATATCACTCTTACCATAATCTCCATTCGACTTTAGTCTCAAAATCTGAAGACCTAAGTCTCTCTTCAAACCTCTCAAATGTCGTAGGCCATGGAACTACGGTGAATCACTTTCACTTTCCAAATCTAAGGGTTAAACACAAGTTGGCTCATTTTCTTTGTAGGCACGCCTATCATAGGATATCAAGCAATAAAAAGAGAGGAGTCGAGTCTGAAGAAGTTAAATAATCTCTGAACTTCACATGAGATAACATCCGACCTCGAACTTTTTGAGGCATCCATATTCAATGGGACAGACAAATCGGGGGAGTTTTTGACCATGTAATTATATTATTATTTTTTCATGACTTTCCTACTTTCACTCCTTTCTTATTCCTTTACAGGAGAACCGTCCCCACTTAATCGGGGACGGACACACCAATGAGTGCCCTCGCAAGCAATCGAGAGGCCACAACATGTCATCTTCAAACAACAATTGGAGACGATCACGATAATGGACGATCTCCATAAACAATTGGGAAATCACAACAACGATCATCCTCACAAACAGTCAGGAGACACTCACATCGAGAACATCACCAACACCCGACATACGAGGTATCGCTCCGAGTTTGTCTATATCTTTGCATTATTTTTTATACATATTTTTTATATTCGATAAATATCTTAATTTTTTGCCTTATATTCCTTCTAGAGGTGAATTCTTTCTGCACATACATTTGCTATCGTATCTTCACGAACTACGCGAACCTGATTCTCATCTCGATGAGATACGTAGGCAGCCCTTCTTGGGTTCGGTATTCCTTATTAGAAAAAAAAAAAAATGTGTACATACATTTTAGTTCGTATCTTCACGAACTACGCGAACCTGATTCTCATCTCGATGAGATACGTAGGCAGCCCTTCTTGGGTTCGGTATTCCTTATTGGAAAAACAAACAAAAAAAAATGTGTACATACATTTTAGTTCGCATCTTCATGAACTACGCATACCTGATTCTCATCTCAATGAGATACGTAGGCAGTCCTTCTTGGATTCGGTATTCCTTTACAAAAAAAAAAAAGAGTTTTTTTTACTTTACATCTTATACCCTATCCTCTTGAACTACACAGACCTGATTCTTGTTTATACAAGATACGTAGGCAACCCTCATAAGGGTTCGGTCTCATTTTTCAAAAAAAAAATGGAAAAAACATGAAAGTTTTGACTTGGTTGGTACCAACATAGTTAGAAGTGTGCATGAGAAAGAAACAAATGGTATGATGGAGAGGACCAATTTCGTGGTAAACCATAGATTCTTTTGGTACCTCTTAATCGCACCTTAGTGACACTCGAAAAATTCTCTTGCATGCATCTAAGACAAGAACAAAATCAACCTCATTGTTTTATGTGCATTGTGTGGCGAGCATTAGATTAATTCATTGCATTGCATTGTTGATCTAGAACTTGGCCTAAATGTTTGTTGAGGCGAAATCCTGAGTTACACTTGATTTGGGAAAGGATCGTAGGCCTTCTTTGACCCGATTGAGCCTTTCATAACCTACCAAATGACATTATCCCTAGCATTTCCCCTTTGAGCCTAAAGCCTTTTCTTTGAACAACCACATCTCAGCCTATACCTTTCTGAGTGCTTACATGCACTACCCTCTTTTGGCCCGACCTCCCTGAGCGCATTAAAATGTGCAAATTGCGGACAAAGATTCAAGATCAAGATGCCAAAGGCAGAAGATGCAAAGTCCCAGAGGAATAAAGATGAAAATATGACTTTAAAGAAGGAGTAAAATTCCCCACAAATCAAAACATGGAGAAATCCCCCCAAAAAAATATATAATGAAAAACACTCCAACAAATGTGGAGAAATTTCAAAAAAAAAAAAGAACTCCAAAAGGGGAGAAAGGACTCCAACAACGAAAAGAAGTCGATACAAATTCAAAGAAAGGGACTACGAAACAAAGAAGATCAAGCATACAAATGCAACAAATGTCAAAACACAAATATAGTGCATGCTCAAGGGAGGATTAGTCACTTTTATCCCAAATAATATCCTACCCATCCCCAAGCCTACATTACAAGCTGATAAAAGCCCTACATGATCCTAGTTCAAGTGTTCTCACATTAGTGGATACTTACATGAAGGCCAAGCCTATGGTATCACAATCGCATGCATTGAACATCCTTCTGAGTGTGAGTGCACTTCTCAAAATGTCCTAAAATCAAAATACTCAAATGTGTGAAGAATAGGACTTTCTTTTGGTGAGGCACGTGAAACATGAGGAAAGGTATAGTTCAAAATCTTTGTTTGAATCAAGAGGAACAAATCTTGTCGATACTTAGGTACGTCTGAGGTACCATTTGAAACTACTGGAATTACCCGAAGTTGATCTCGGTTAGCTGGGAAAGATGGTGGAATTCTTATGCATAAGACTAATTGTTGGTACCAACTGAAAGTCAAGACATGATTTTCTTTTCAACATTCTTACAACTCAGGCGCCCAATCAAAAAAAAAGCAATCAATCAAAAAGTTTTCTTCCTTCACAGGCGCCCACCTTCTAATGCGGGTATTTACATTCAAGTCCATTTTACAGGCGCCCACCTTCTAATGCGGGTATTTACATTCAGTACATTTTATAGGCGCCCACCTTCTAATGCGGGTACTCATTCAACGCTCCGGCACACAAACCGGAGCATGCATTGAGATCTTGGTACACAACCCAAGACTCCATTTCATTCAAAGCTCCGGCACACAAACCGGAGCATGCATTGAGATCTTGGTACACAACCCAAGACTCCATTTCATTCAAAGCTTTGGCACACAAACCGGAGCATGCATTGAGATCTTGGTACACAACCCAAGACTCCATTTCATTCAAAGCTCCGGCACACAAACCGGAGCATGCATTGAGATCTTGGTACACAACCCAAGACTCCATTTCATTCAAAGCTCTGGCACACAAACCGGAGCATGCATTGAGATCTTGGTACACAACCCAAGACTCTATTTCATTAACGCTTCGGCACACAAACCGGAGCATGCATTGAGATCTTGGTACACAACCCAAGACTCCATTTCATTCAAAGCTCCGGCACACAAACCGGAGCATGCATTGAGATCTTGGTACACAACCCAAGACTCCATTTCATTCAAAGCTCCAGCACACAAACCGGAGCATGCATTGAGATCTTGGTACACAACCCAAGACTCTATTTCATTCAAAACTCCGGCACACAAACCGGAGCATGCATCATAATCATTCTTTTTTCCAGCAAATACACAATCTTGCATCCCCAGCGTCTCACAGCTCAACATTGGGGCAATTTTGAAAGAGACATTGGAAATATGTAAATGCTTCTGTTCCCAAATAGTCTTTTTCTTTAATTATTTTTTCCAGGGTCGTCCACCCCGAACAATAGGACAAAAGGTAATTTGCCTCAACTTTTGAACTACACCTGGCCTGATCTTCGTGTAATTCGAGGTATGTAGGAAACTCTAAATCAGAGTTCGGCCATATTTTTATCATAATTCTTTATCAAGCAAAATTGGCTTCATGTCAACGTTTTCGCCCAAAGATTCTTACATCATCTTTAGTCGAAAAGGGGCAAACTGTTGACACCCAATTTTGGCTCTCCGTGCTTAAAATTAACGTCTTCAGGTTTCCTGATCGTTAAAGAGCACAAAATACATTTTTTTACACATTTTTCATGAAATATAATAATTTATTGATAATCATCCTTATTTTAGTAATTTTATCAATTTATTGATATATTTTTATTTCTCACAATTTATTGATAATTATCCTTTATTTTGTAAATATTAGGATTTTATCAATTTATTGTCATTATACATTTTTTGATAATCGTAATATTTTTTACAGTCATCCGCACACGTACACAATACAAATACTACAATTTCAATTATTTAAAACACATTACATTTTATTTTATCACATACCAATGCACACATTTTTGTACATTATTTATATTCTCTAATACATTCCGCAAGCACAAGAGGTCGGAGCAATTAATTCTAATACACAGAGCAACAAATCAATCAAGTCAAGGTCTTGTCACCTTTATTAAAGTGACATTTGACATGACCGAATACGGCTTATATCTTTTGGTTAATACATTTTTATTTAATGGTTAATAGGGTGAAGAACCCACTAGTTAATAACTAAGGGATAAGAGCCTGGATTTATTATTTTTTGGACAAAGGAGGGGTTTGTTTTATATTATAAAATGGGGGAGGGGGGCTTTTTATTTTAAAGGGGAAACAACACACACACACACACACCCATCAGTTTCTTTTTCTCTAAAGCCTCTTGTTCTCTTTCTCCTCTCACTGCTCTCTCCTCTCTGTTGCTCGCCGGAGGTGGTGACCAGCGAGCAGCCACCACCAAAGCTCCACCACCCACAGCCAACACCTCCCCCTTTTTACCCCACGACCCCTTGGAACTCCGGCGAACTCACAACGCCGGAGCACTCCACCACCACCAACGCCCCCTCCTTTCGCTCCCCTTCCCCGCCGTTTTGTCGCTACCACGCCGGAAAATACGGCGTTGAGGTCTGCAGATCTGGCCGGATCTTTTTGTTTCCGGCGTTGCTCCGGTGAGGCCGTTGAAGCAACGCCGGAAACCATGTTTGTCGCTTCCAAATCTGGCCGGAAAACCACATGCTCCGGCGGACTGTTTTGGGTTTTAGTTTGGCAAATTAATTGCTTATATTGCTTGATATTCTTTTCTTGTTATTACTGATATGCTTGTTGGTTCTCTGGCTCTATCATCGTGAGATATTTTCTAGTGACGGAAAGACATTCCCCGGCAAAATACCATTCTTTCCGGCGATCGTTTACATGTTTCGGGCATTGCTTTTAATTTGTTTTCGCTACTTGTGTTGATATTTGTTTGCTGCTGGTTTTGTTGCTATTGTTGGACTGTTTTGCTGATTTTTATGTCATTTTTCACCCGGAAAATTTACTCCGGAGTTGGGTTTTTGCTCGGTACTGTTTAGCCAATTTTGGGGCTGTTTGGACGATTTTGTCCTTGCTCTTTACTATTTTCGATATTACACTGATATCGAACAAATACTACACTACACTGGCCAATGAAAAAACTCCCGTCGATTTTTGAGGCCTCCACAATAAAAAAGACGGATACATATATACATACGTAGCGAGAAAAAATAAGTTTGGGCGATGACGAAATCTTGTTATTACAAAGACGAAATAAAAAGTTTTATAATACGTATCTTGGCGAGGTGATCTCGGGTGGCCAACCGATGTTTCGCAGCCATGGCGTATTTAAAACTTAATACAACTACATATCTGAGCCCATACTATAATAAAATTATATTTTCTTATATTTACATACAATATATGTATTTCTTTAACTTATTTTGGTAAACATTTATTTGTTATTAATATTTTTACTAAGTGTTTGTACAGGTACGTGAGGATGCTTCCCGAAGACGATAATTAAAAGGAGTTTGAAAATCTCTCCAAAATTCATTGCTTTATTTATATTCTTGTAATTCTTTTAATTGTACAAAAACTAAAATATAGTGAAAACTTTACTTTTGGGGTGTCGGGTGGGAGTGTCCCTTTATTTACTTATCTATTTTTACGCGCTTAGGCAAAACTTTAAGTCGTAAATACTTTTATAAACAAATTAATTTAACTTAGATACTTAAGTTAATTAATTCATATTTTTACGTTACGCAAACATTATGACGTCTTTTCTTTTCTTTTCCTTCTAATTAGTTTACTTAAACTTTACAAATAATCCTTTTACACATTCTTTTGTTAAAAACACTTTTAAACTAATATTCCTTTCTCATTCTTAAACTCATTTTTTCTTGCAAAAGTGAAACAATATTTACATAATGAAAAAACGCAAGTCAATTGATGTAATTATTGTACAATCTTTTCAATGCTCCTTTTACATTCTTTGCTCAATGTATTTAACATACATTACTTACACATTTTCTTTATATATATTTCGTAATAGTATCTACTTATATTTACATATTTACATACTTTTCATATTAACAATATACATTCTGTTACACTCTTTTGTATACTTTCTTACATATAAATTTTCTCATACATATAAAAGTACATTTTTCATACTCTTAGGCACATATTTTAAACTTGTATACATATATTTTCTACTGTTCATATTTATACTTTTTTACAAAATGATGTTTTACCTCCTCTCTCTTTAAAAATTAAGTTTAGTCAGGTACCACATTTGTGGATTCCGAAGGATGCCTAACACCTTCCCTTCGGATTAACTTGAACCCTTACCTAGAATCTCAAATGATTTTTCGCAGATTAAAATACGAGTCATACATGTCAATAATAAAAAATAGGTTTCCTTATTTTCCTTAAAAATTGGGTGGCGACTCTGTACATAATAAAAATTCTTTTAGAGTCCATAAGTTGTGCTTTATCTAATCTTGGTAAAAATAGGGCATGACAAAGACTAACCCCGGTTCGCCCATTTAAACATACAATTAATTATATTTATTCCTGACCCTCTTCCTAGGACCAAATACAACCTGGGAAAACCTTTCCCAGCCTTAGAACACAACCAAACAATTATCCTAATTATACCAATTAGTCCGGAACTTCCGTTCCTTACACATTTGTTAATTACTAACCATTTTCGGTTCCCCAAACCTTCCGATATTCTAGTTTTTGCATTTTATTAGCAAAATCTCATAATTTAAGCAATGCCTAGAATATCACAACACCCTATTCTCATACGACCATTTCCAAAACTAGTCCAATAATTCAACAACTTCCTCCAGACTCCGTGCCCGAAGGCCTAACCATGGATTCTCCCTTTCATTCTATACAATAATACAAAAATGAAAGCGGTCAATTTACTCTTGGAAGAAACCTAGCCTACCTGGATGTCGAGCAGCTGTTCCATGCACTTTATGACTCCGTGAAGGCATTTCCTGATGATTCTGCAGGCCTGAATCTGTGGTTTCGCGTCCTTTTTACCGGAATTCCTCCTCCCCATGGCTCCCAAGCCTTGGAGCAGCCTAGGAGGGTTGTTGGAATAGCTCTCGTCTGTTTTTGGGGCTGAATGGAAGAGAATGAAAATAAAAATCCATTTCTGAGTTTTCTAATCCCATCGCTCCTCTATAGTGGTACCGCCGTAGCGGAATCTACCGCTATAGCGGTGCTGACCGGCGTTGACTTCCGCTATAGCAGTATTTTCTCCGCTATAGCGGAGGTCGCTATGGCGGTGTGTCAACCGCTATAGCGGTTGACACGGGACAGAAAGTCGTAAATCCTCTCAAAAGGGTCTATTTTACAACACACTTAATTTTCTGACGTTCCGGAATAATCCCTTCGCGTCAATCCCGATTTCGTGAGTTCTACTTACCCGAATTCGATTTTGAAAAGTCCTCTGAACTCCTCTATGTTTTAGCTACAAGGAAAACTAGCTCAAACCAAGACATTTAACCTAATCCTTACTCGGATTGTCCTAGACTAAGAGTGGCCGCCGGACCGGTACGGACCGGTACCATTCCGGTCCATTTCGGTACCGGTACCGGTCCATACCGGTCCGGTACGTACCGGAATGGACCTGAATGGACCGGTACCGGTACCGGAATGGACCGGAATTACCGATACCGATCCATACCGGCAAACCGATACCGGTTCGTACCGGTGACGAACCGGTTCTGGTCTGGTCCGGTCCATTCCGGTCAACCGGTCAACGCGTTTTTTTTTATTATTGTTTAAAACCGTTGGGTAACGGCTATTTCAGCCACCCAACGGCTATTTTATCCCCCCCCCCCCCCCCCCCCCCCCCCCCCCCCCCCCCCCCCCCCCCCCCCCCCCCCCCCCCTCAATAGCTCCCCTCCTATTTTTTCATTATAAATACCCCTGTCTCTTTTAATTTTTATTCATCCATTCAACTCTCATTCTCTCTCAATTTTCATCTCTTAATATTTACAAATTCTATAATTATTGTTATTATTTTGCAAGTGAAGTATAATTTGGTGAATTTTGGAGGAGCAATCTTCTTCAAATTTCAGTTATAATCGTCTGTTTTTACGGCAGACGTTTGGTATATTCGTTCCACTCTTTAATTTTTTAATTTTTATTCTTGTTTATTAGTTGTGAATTTGTGATTTATTTGTGAATTTGTGATTTGTGAACTTGTGATTTGTTTATTTTAATTTGCTAATTTTATATTTTATTATATTATGGATCCATCTAAAAAAAAATCCGGTAAAAAAGGTATTATTTCAAGAACAAAAAGTTATGTGAGGGTAAAATAGGTAGTGGTTCTTCTAGTTCTTCTCTCCGCCCTGCTCTTCCTCAAATTAGATTTAATACAGATGAATTTACGCATGTTAATGAAACTAATTTTTCATTTACTACGGATGACCCTATTCCCAACGAAGCTTATGAAAGAATGTATAATGATTTAGAAGATGAATTAAATGAAGAAGTAGAAATGCATGAGGATGATGATTTACAAGAAACTGATACACCGACTAGTCCCTTTATTGCCCCCGCCCCCACTATTCCCCAAGCTCCAACTCAGGATAATCCTCAAGTTAGAGCTGATCTTCCCCCTATTGCTCCAGTGAGGGGTAAGACCAAACCACAACGTCCTTTAAAATCAGCTGTGTGAAAATTTTGTTTTTTAAATGAAGAAAAAACTGTGTCTATGTGTCGTATTTGTAAACAAAGTTGGAAATATGTATCTGGTGCTAGTGGAGGTTCGACTGGGGGGTTAAAAACTCATTTGCTTAAGAAACACCCGAGAGAGTGGCAAGCATATCTAGCTAGTCAAGGTGATGCTGGCTCTAGCGTTGGACCTTCTGTTGGCGGGTCAAACATGATTCAAACTTCACTAAATCCTTCAAACCCTGCTGGTCATGTTTCACCACGGCCCTATAATAGGGACCGTGATCGTGAAAATTTTGCTAAAATGGTTGTTGTTTGTGGTTTGCCTTTTAATTTTGGAGAACATGATGGTTTTATAAGATATATTCCGGATACATTTTATCCCAGTTTTGAAGGTATTACAAGAAGCATGGTAAAAAGAGATATTTTTGAATTTTATGAAAAACATATGCAATATCTTCGTAAATATTTTTATATGATGGATTGTAGGGTTTCTATTACCACTGATATGGGTCGTAGTCCTAATGGATTTGATTATTTAACTGTTACTGCACATTGGATTGATTATAAATGGATAATGCAAAAAAGAATTATCGCTTATAAAATTTGTGAACACAAAAAAACTGGTGCTTATATTTCTTCAAGTGTATTAAAAATTTTACAACGTTTTTATCTTACTGATAAAGTGATTAGTATTAATTTAGATAATGCTTCTGCTAATTTAAATGCTATGACTATGCTAGAAACTAGACTTTGTCCAATTAGTAAATATGCTTTTCATATCAAATGTGGTGCACATATATTAAATTTAGTTGTGAAAGATGGTATTAGGGTATTTGATAGTTGTATTGATAAAGTTGAAAATGCAATTTTTTGAATTTTTCATATGAATAATAATAGTAGAATTCAACAATATAAAGATTTTTGTAAATTGTGTGATGTTCCATTTAGAAAAGTTCTAAAACATGTTAAAACTAGATGGAATTCTTTTTATGAAATGCTTGAAGTTGCTTATAAGTATAAAAAACCTATTACTATGATGTTTAATAGTCATAATGTTTATCCTGATGATAAACTTGCGGACAGTGATTGGGATGCAGTAGAAGCACTTAACGTCTTTTTAAAATCATTTTTTGATGCTACCAAATTTTTTTCTGGAACATATTATCCTACTATTAGTGAAATTTTAATACATATTTGGAATATTTCATGCATTTTTGCTATCTATAAACAAAATTCATATTTTAAAGATTCTATTGAAGCTATGATTAAAAAATTTAAAAAATATTTTTTTCTTATTCCACAAATTTATTTAACTGCAATTCTTTTTAACCCGGAATATAAAGAAGTTGGTGCAAAAGCTTTAGTTAGAGAAATTTATACTAATTTAAATATTTCACCACAAGAAACACCGGATTTAATAACATGTCAAGATAGTATTAAAATTTGGGCTAAGGAAATGTATGACAAATATACTGTGACCTTAGAAAATCTTGATCATGTTCATGCCCCTCAAACTTCTACATCGAGATCAGGTGTCCATAGTAAAGCAAGATCACAACTTGGTCTTGATTTTTCTAATAAGTGTGAATTTTCTAAGTATCTTGAACAGGGTGTTGATAATATTCCAACTACGGATGGCATACCACAGCTATTGGATTGGTGGAAATGTCGTGTAGAACTCTTTCCAAAACTTAGCAAGATGGTGAGAGACGTGCTAGTTATTCAAGGATCATCAGTTGCTTCGGAACAAGCTTTTAGCGCGGCAAGATTTCAAATTGGAGACCATAGATATTCCTTAGCAGAAGACAGTTTGGAGGTATCGGTGTTGTTTAGAGATTGGATCAACGCCGAGCGAAGAAACGTTGGAAGACCAAAGTTGCAAAAAGTAGCAGAACAAGCCATAGATAACCTCATTGGATTTGATAGTGATGATGGCGCTGAACTTGAAGATCGTCAAGCAGCTTTACCAGGAATTGAGGTTGAAGAAGCTGAAACTTTACAAAGTTTAGAAGATAAATTTATAAATCTATACAACTATTAGTATTACATTCGAGGCTTAGTTGAAACAGAACCCTTCCTAGAAGGTGGCTGCGTAAATTAGGCGCGCTTAGTTGAAACAGAACCCTTCCTAGAAGGTGGCTGCGTAAATTAGGCGCTTTACTAATAGTTGTAAATTGTAATATTAGTTTGAAATTTTGAATAAATTGATTTTTTTTTAATTTTTATCATTGTTTTATACTTTTATAGTTTTATACTTTTTTTCATTGAAAACATAAACTAATAAATTGAAAACTTAAAAAAAAAAAACTTATAAATTGAAAACTTAAAAAAATAAACGAAAACATAAACTAATAGACTTCAAAACATAAACTTATAAATTGAAAACTTAAAAAAATAAAAAACTTTAAACAAACTAAAACATTTCAAATATATAACTTAGAAAACATATATAAACTATAAACTTAATCAAACTTCAATTAAAAGAAATAAAACTTATAAATTAAAAAACTTTAAAAAACAAAAACTTTAACAAACTAATAAACTTCAAATATAATTTATATAAGTTATAAAATTTTAAATCATAATTAACTATTTAACTTTTAAGTTATAAATTATAAAAACTTTTAAGTTATAAGTTATCACTTGAAAATTAAGTTTGAAATTCAAAATGTAATTCAAAAAAAAAATTAAAAAAAAAAAAAAAAATCATTCCGGTAAACCGGTCCGGCCCATTCCGGTACCATTCCGGTACGATACCGGTCCATTCCGGTTTCAACCGAAATGGGATGGAATCCGGTACCCATACCGGTTGAACCGGCCCGGTTCATTCCGGTACTGGCCGTACCGGTCCGGTCCGGTACCGGTCTGTTCCGGTCCGGCGGGCACTCTTATCCTAGACCATACCTCACTTCATAACCAGCCGAGATTAGCCTAGCCCAGAATTTTCAACTCCCAAACTCGAAAGTTTTCTAACCCGAAACTTGACACGAATGGTTTACCCGTAATGACGAACCCGGTCATCACAAAATTGATTCAAAACTTAGCAATAATTCATAGATATAGGCTCAATAAGTCGGTAGATTACCGACTTATCAATATGCTTAACACTAAACATACTCATCAACTAGTATAAGTATTATATAATACCTACCAAAAGGATTAAGTATTTCCCTAATAAATTCAGCCTTTTATATAGAAAAATATTTTTTTGTATTTATTTTTTGTTATGTTTGAAGAAGAAAATTCTCAAACTGTTGAAATAATAGACAATCCAATGATGAGTTCTTATTATGGTATGATTCGCGCGATGCTAGTTTATTGCAATACAGAGATTTGTACTTAAGTATTCATTAATAACGAACTTTTTTATTTGGCCCACAGGCCAGCCCATCCTATTTCGTTGAAGCCTCACAGGCCATAGATTTTTTGTGGATTAGGCTAAAAAATCTCGTTTTAAAATGAACTTCAAAAATTATAGTCCAGCCCTATTAAATTACAGATTGGGCTGGACCGACTAATTAAACCTAATTCATATTGACAACTTTACCGAAGGGTTAAGTGTTTCTTAGAAAAGTTTCCTTTTATATAGAAAATCTTTTTCTACATCTCCTCCATGTTGTGTTCGAAAAAAATTTCTTTAACTGTTGTAATAGATAATTCAATGGCGGTGGCTTACTCTGGTATAATGAAAGAAGTTCGCGTGCTGCTCGTTGATCGCAACAAAGAGATTTCTACTGGGATTGTCGATTTGTTAAAATCTTATAACTATAAAGGTGATATCTCTAAGAATATATATTAACTTATATCCTTTGGTTCTTTGAAATAAATAAATATTGTGTAGTTTCATTTTTATAAAAAAGATAATTGATATGATGCTTGTTATCTCAATTGTGATTTAAACGTCGATCTTTTTTTAAAATTTTATTTTTATCTTGTAAATTTTGAATTTCTCTTTCATTATTGTCATAATATTATTTCTATACTTGTTTATGTTATTTTACTAGTTAATAAATGAATTTTGTATGAATATAAAAGAATCATTAGTTTCTTTATTTTTATTCTTGCTATAAGTATGTCATACACTTAATTAGCTTCCTTCATAAAGATGTATATAATTCCTTCAAGGGGTCAATAATTTTATGTAAATATTTTGTGTCGTTTCAATTTTATTATATGTCCTTGAAGGGACACCATTTTATGTTAATTTCATTTGTTTAATCAACTTATATATATATGTTTTACACTTGATTCTTTAAAAAGAGAAAAATATTCTTTATCATTTGACCCAGAATGATATAGAGTCTGAAAAAAAGCATTAATCAAAATTTCTCAAAAATAATGTTTGAAGGTGTAGCTTTTTGCCTTCTATAAGACTATATATCATCTTTTTTTAAAAATATTTTGATGATAGGGGCGGCGCAAAATTAGGGTAACAAAGAGGAAAGAAAAAGAGCAAGATAAAAACAAATCTGACTATCATCATTATTGACTTTGAGATAAAAAAAAATTGTCTTTTATTGGATATAAGACACAAAATGGAAAGACTTGATTTTCATTAAAATAAAAGTTCCTTCCTATTTTTTTTAAATTAAAATTTTCCCTTTTAATTTCAAGAAATTTTTTTCCTTTGTATTCAACAACAAAAAAGATTGTATATCACTAATTTTTTTCTTAAATATACACCTGTTATTTCATCTTTTCCGCAACTTGAATTTTAAATATATTAATATTTTATTATTTTTTCTTAATTCGAAAGAATAAATTTGGATTTACTTTAATGAATATTTGTCAAAGAATATTTTTTTATTTTGATTCAATTTTAATGATAATTCAATTTCTTCCTATACTCTAATTTTTGTAGAGAATAGACAATTTTTAGAATATTTGAAAATAAAAAAATAAATTCTACAATTATCTTACCCAAAAATTAGCTTAAAACAATGATTATCTTGAAATATTTTACCCCGCTAAAAATATATATAACTGACAATTCACATATGTATGATGCATAAACATTATTTGGAAAAATTATAAATTATTATGTGATTTAAATATTATATTTAATTTTAAAAAAATTAAATCATTATCGTGTTTTTCAATATAATGTAACTACTAATAAAATATCAACCAAACTAAAAATAGTAAATTAAATAATCATCGAATAACTTGTCTATCCTTTGTGTTTTAATTATATTAATTAATATTTGGTATTATGAATTTTTATTAGCATGTCACTTGATTTTAATAGCACCGTTCACTACTCATATATATATATATATATATGTATATTTTTATATAAGTTAGATGTATATTTATTAGTGGGTGAATTTCTTTTATATTTTTTCACTTAATCTATTGTTCGCAAATTTTGAGTTATCAAAATTTATCAATATATCTTTGTGTTATTTATTTACTTATTTTATTATAAAATTAGTTCGAATAATAAATATCCTATCTAATATTTAATTTTTTATTTAATATTTTACCTTAAATTAAATAATGCCATATTTTACTCAAGTACGTAATATAAATTAGTATAGAATATAATAAATCAGTTGTTTCTTTAGTGAAGATAATTAATACACATACACTAATATAGAAAGCGAGATTGACCGTTTTAATTTTTCTTTTTGAATTTTTTGATATTTACAGTTTTATTTTATTTTATTTTTGAATTTTAATTTTTAAACATGACATTTTAATCCATATAATTCAGTAATTTTTATTCTCTATTCAAACTTAAAAACAAGAATTCAAAGTTTTTATCCCTACTTAAATTCAAATAGAAATATAAATAATTGAATGTTGTGAAAGTATGATTTCATTAATCATTATAATAGAAAATTTTAATTTGGATTTGGATTTGGATTTATATTGTTGAAATTAAAATTGAATTGGCATTTTTTGAATTTTCTGTTTTAAAATACTTTTGATACTTGAAATCTTATGGTGATGACACTTCTCATCATAATGTTATTTTGCTTTTTCTATTCTATAATAATATATTTAATTATTTATTCTAAATAATATTATAAATAGCTTTTTATGTGAATCAGTCTAAGATTGTACACATCACATACAATATAACGTTGATTAATATGTGCAACTGCATAAACTAAAGAGTAGAAATATAACCTGAAAAATATAATTGAATTTGAATATGAGAAATATTTTTTTATGATTATTCTGTGTATGATTTTTTTTCACTGACTTTCATAGTGCATTGATGCAGTTATTACGGTTGGTACGTGTTCGGATGCAAAGTCAATGCTCTCTAAAGAAAATGATAATATCGATGTGTTGATAATCAGTGTTCATTCACCGAATTTGAATTCTTTTAAACTCTTGATTCAAGCTGCAACCTTGGATATAGTTTCACTATGTAAGTATTTATTCTCCTATTTTACTTGTGACATCTGTTGTAAATAAAGTCAATTATTTTTATCAATACACAATAAAAGAATAAGTTATAAAATTCATTGTTATTATATCGTTAAATTGTGTGGAGCTAAAAATGGTAAATTCATCATTAAAATAAAATTAACAATGAATTTTTTGTTGTTTAGCGACATAAATTATATGTCACTAATTTCTATTTATTTAATATGTGATAAATGGATGTTTTATAATATTACTTTTATAATGAATAAAATTCAGTGATTATTCGTGAAATTATCTAATTGCTAGTTTCTCAAAATATTTATGCAGTTGTATGTGATGAACACAATGAACTCTTAGCAAAGAAGGCTTTGAAAGAGGGAGCTTATCTTTTCCTGAAAAAGCCACTTGGCGAGGAAATTGTGAAATACTTGTGGCAGTTTGTATTGAGAAAAAAAATACATAGAGAGAAAGCGAGAAAAGGATCAGAAAAAAATGAAGACCAGATGGATGTTGATGAAAATAATATTGTTGAAGATAATGAAAAACAATTCGGAGAAAAACATAATGTGCATAATACTGAGGAGCTGAAAAATAATGCTCATGAAGCTGAAAACAATATCGTACCACATAGGAGATACAAGCCAAGGAGGAAGAGAAAAAATACAAATGAGTTTAGTGCAGGAAAGAAACAAATCAATGCTATTAATAAGCCTGTTAGGAAAAAGAACTTCGTAGAATGGACTGTTGATCTTCATGCGAAATTCGTGGAAAGTGTGCAACAACTTGGTGAAGGAAGTAAGTTTACTTTAAAATCAATTAAATTTCTTTACGATTTGTTTCAATGGAACGATATGAATTGTGAGGATTCATACTTATAACTAACGTTATCTTGTCTAGAATTAAGACATAGTGATTGTTGTATTTACATGTACTTGGACTTGATTTTAAAATATTATATTAAATTAAAGTTATATCTTATATATGAAACATGTAGGATGTTTTCCTAAGGAAATTCTTAAGATGATGAATGTGCCTGGTCTTACCCGAATGCAAATAGCAAGTCATCTACAGGTATATTCTTGACATTTTTTAAGTGATAAATTATCTATCAATTGTATGGGTGTTTAATATGTGAAAAGTTATTTTGCAAATATAAATCATTTTTTTTAGATAGCTATTTTCTCATATTTAGGCACCACAAAATATTTTGTCCATAATAATTTTTAAATCAAACACTTGTCTGAGAATTTTTTTGCTTTACAACTATCTTATTATAATTTTATATCTAAATCAGAACAAAAAATAATCTTATATCACTTTTATTAATAAATATTTAAATATTATTATAAATTTTAAGTACTTCAAAGTCATATCAAAATACTCACCAATTAGAAAGAATTAGTGATAGACTTTTGGTATATATTTCGTGATTAATTTTTTTTAATAATGACTATTCAATGAATAGTATTATTATCAATATTTAATTCATATTATTTTCAAAAGACTTCTATCATTCATCAATTACCGAAAAACAAAAATATTTTCTATTAAAATGACTTCCACCATTTTAGATAATAATTAAATATATTTATGGTTTAACTCTTTTTTTATTTTTTTCTTCTAACACCTTTAGAAATGTCGTCTCAACGATTGGAACGATTCAGGAAAGCGCAAATATAGTCGTCGTTCATCAGGACAAGGATCTTTAAGTGGTTCCCAACAAAAAAATAGCATTGGAAAATATGGAACAATGCCTCATCTTCAAAAAAATATTCCAAATTAGGTTTGTGCTTCTTTCTATTTTAGTATTACAATTATTTTCCGTGTTTGATTATTGGTATTAGCTAAAATCAATTTTATGAATTATATATTCATATAAGACGTGGAATTAATTTTATTTTTTTGTTGAAATTGTAATCTCTAATATGTTTCGAATAAATCAGTCCTCAACAAATCGGGTAGTGTTTTGGTAAAATTCTTCAGCATTATGAAGTTTAGAACTGTGAAAGAAACTAATTTGTTCTAAAAGTGAAAGAAATCATTTTTCTCCTTTTGTAAAAAGAGTTTTCCTAAAACAATATTTTTTTGATAACTCAATACTGATTTATTTTTCAAGATTATTTTTTTCACATATGTAATATCTCGTAGTTTACATTAAACCTATATATGCAGGTGATGCGATATTGGGTGCAATTTTCAGAAATCGCAAATTATTTTGACGAATCATCAATATGATGATCCAATATTGTCGAGACTATCAGTGGAAACTCTCATAAGGACTCTTTGCGCACAGTGACAAATTATTTCTCTAGTGAATATTGCATTTTTTATTTTTGCAAAGACTATTTTATTTCGTATGACTTGGGTTGGTGGAACTAATGGTGTTTTGGGTTGCTGAAACTTATTTTTATATTATCGTTTGAAACTAATAATCGGTATTAGATTATATGCTTTTGTTATTTTCTTGATTTGAGATTATTTGTTTAGTATCAATCTCACTTATCATGGCAATACATAACTTTTTGATTGATTAATTAAATATTATATGTGAGATCGATTATTTGTCAAACTAATTGCATCTCAATTTAGCATAATATTTGGTGTATCTTTAACATCAATAGGATATACTTTTATTATTACACTCAGATTGGCTTTAACATAAGCTCTTTGTGGCTTTTTTTGATATTTTTATTCATCATTCATTTACTTCACAATGATCACATCGCAATATAAGTGATATATTGAACATTGTTGGACACTATTGATTGCTCGCGGCTTGAATTTTATTATTTCAAAGTGAGGACCATCTTCGCCTCACAACTCTCAACATTCAATATTTTCTTTTCAGTTACACTCTAGCAACCTTATTTGTCGCGATCTGTATTATTTCTCACTTGCTCTCGATCACACTTCTTACTTGATGACTCAATTTTGTTTGCTTACTTAAGCACTCGCTCTTTATTTGAGCACTTTTTATTTGAACACAACTACAACTCAAGCGAACCACCTATATTTATATATAGATGGTGATGGAAGGATCTAGTGAGAAGTATTACTACTCTCTTTTAAAATATTGCTAATTTTTATTTTTTTAGAATTACACATCTAGTTATTTCTAGAGTTGTTCTTTTTAGACTTCTCACTCTAGAACTCTTTTCTAGAATTCTTCGTTCAACTCTCTAGAATTTCTTGCACATTGTAGAATTTTCATTGTCCAATATACTGTCAATGTAATTAATTTTTACATCATCTGGCCAATTTCACTTGTTGTAATAAGTGACGTATCATAGCTAGGGAGCAACAAATGCTAATTTTTAGGAAACAAAAAATGTCTGATCTAAATAATATATCGCGGTCTCACATGTGAGAGAGATATCGAAGGAAGTGATTCAAATGAAGAAAATTTGTGATGTGTATTTTGATTTCAATGATCTGAATATTATCTCTTTCATGCAAGTGAACATGGCAGGGATTTTGATCAGGTTAATCCTAATCATGCCGTGAGTTGATTGATCAAATTTATTCTGGTGATCGATTCAGTTAATAGAGCAATATAACCTCCAGGTCTTTCCCAAGCCCTCACTCTCGATGTGGTGCTTTTTTACTTTGCTCTCTCACTACTTTATCGCAATTCCCAAAGGTAGAATTTGACTCCTTAGCCAATCGAGTAGTGTTCTGATAAAATAATTTGAAAAACTAACTCAAATAGCCGTCCATATTAGGAATAAACTAAAAAATAGCCCCATGTTTTTCTTATTACACGTTTTAACTGCTCAGTAAGGACTCTTTTTCTTGTTTTTAATCATCAATGCAAAGTTGAAGTTTTGTTTGAACATGCAATTTTGATTATTTAAGTCGGATTTTTTTTTTCATAACATGTAAACCAATATGAAATCTTCCCCAATTCTTACACAATCTTACTAAATGAATATACCATAGTTCATAAATAAGATATCAGAATATCCTAAGACACCACGTTGATAAATCACATATCTCCATGTTGTTTTTATAAATAACTGAAGTTGAAGTTGTTGAAGCTTCTCCCAAAGATTACGAGCAAGGAATTGGAGAGGTTCAAGTATGTAACAAACTAATAGAGTAACATAATGTCTAAGTAATATATTGTACAACAGTTCTAGTTTCAAAATTGACTTTTTATGGTAATGAATAATGATGATCTTCATAAACTAAATGCCCTAATTGAGTATTAAATTTTTCTGTGTGTTCTTGAGAGAGAGACTTGTGAAGCGTTTTTTTTCTTCTTTTTGCTTCTTTATACAGGGTAGAAGGTAGTTAATTTCTAAGCATAACTCCCATTCCTTTATTCACATTCAGTTTTGGAGGAGTTTTAGGATGTAGTAACTCCTCTAAAACTGCTTCTTCCTATCTCTCCTAACCGGGTTGGGTCAGTCCACATGGAGCGACCCACGACCCATAATCCAACATAATTAGTATAATGAGTTTTCCAAGTTTGATACTGTCCTTAAAAACAAGGTGTACAACTGCCAGTTTTAGCATAGCATGTTGCCTAAAAGGCGAGCTCTGTTTGAAACTCTGCATAGGAATAGCAACAGTTGTAAATTTAGAATGTAGTCGTTTGGGCTTACGATTTTTTTTTTTTTTTGATGACTAAAATTTTCATTTACTTTCTCTTCTTTGAAAAATAATTATAAGTGTGAAGAGGGGGTCAGTGCCTGGTTACAGCTAAGCTACCTGTGTTCTGGTATTCCCGGCCAAGCTTTACTACTCTTAGAGGCTTGCAGACTTTGGGTTGTATAGATGTGCCTGTCGGCCGTGTTGGCCTTGTTATTTTGTTCTTTTAGCACAATGGTTTGTTGACCATTATCGTATATGTACATATATGCTCAGCTTATATGTTTCTAGACAGCATGGTGGCCTCAATGGCCCACACAGGATTTTGTTTTATATTCTATATGAATTGCTGGGGTTTGCTGAGGTTACTACTGGTCTTGTTTACAGGGCCTTGCCGGCCGAGGGCTTATCTCTAAGCCGAGATATACTTGTTTGCTTTCTTGATTTTGTGACTGATAGTCTGCCAGTAGCGTAGTTGTCCAACAAGGGTCGGCTCAGGTCTAAGTTGGCATTAGGTGCCATTTTTACGTCCCTAAATTGGGACGTGACAAAATGGAAGAAGTGCTCTATGTTTCATCAAACTCTTTAGCTTCGGAAGCAAAACAATGCAGCAAATTATACTGATGTGTGTGATTTTGCTGTGGGATTAAGTCGACAACTAATATAATGGATCAACGTTTCCTTCTGAACGCGAGTTCGAGTCCTTTCTCCGGAACTCTCATTGTGTATTGCCACTTCTCTTGCTTTAAAGTTTCAATTTTTGTAGCTGGTTAATTTTTTGTTGGTAAATTTCATTGTACCTAAAGTACATTTTCATTTTTGTTCGGATCAAACTGCTGAGAAGCTTTTGCTGGCCATCTGGACACACTTGTTTTCTTGGAGCAGAAAATTTACATTCTAAAGCTATCAAGTTGGTTTGATTGGTTGTACACATTTTCACCAAAAGCCACTTCAATTAATTTTGATTTATTTGTTGACAGGCCCTAACCATATGATGTAAATGTTGGAGGTGTGATGGACATTTGTGCTTTAAGATCAGGAATCCATCCATCATGGTCATTCTTGTCTTGGATCTTACCATGTATCTGTGGACAAATTTGGAATCATCTTGGAATATATAGTTGGTGTAATATGTGGCCCTTAACTTTCCGTGCGCGCTGTTCTTGGTGAGAAATTGAAAACTCTAACCATTTCCAATGTTCTTATATTTGTAGCTTCATTGTAGTTTATCAGATCTCTCTCTCTCTTCTGTCAGTTTCAGAATCCTGTTCCTTCAGTTTCTGCCTAAATGCTTACTAGATACCACTTGGGATTACTGGTTTCCAAGAATGATGTAAAAGGTATTGCTAAGATTGCCACTTGCTTTCTAAAATGTTTGTTGCTGAACTGTCTGCATGGATGCTTTTGTATCCTGTTGTTCCCAAATGCACACGCAAGTATACGTGGTCGACAAGCAATAGTACGTAAGATTGATTTATAACTAACTGGTTTGTAAATCAAGCTAATGCCAACTACTTATTCAAGTGATTTCCCCAAATTGATAAGTACTCTTGGGAGTTATGAAGTTTAAGGTATATCTCCTGCAATGAGGCTATGAATTGTTTAGATGAGCAATTATTTTGCATGACTATGTTGATAAGTACTCTGTGTAGGAGTTTCTTATTTGAGCACTCCCTTTGCAAACTTTGAAATAAGTAATTGAAATAAACAACTCCACACGTCCAGGTTTAAGTAGTTCCATTTTCACCTGAAATCCTGAAGATATATTTAAGTGGTTTGGGTAAGAGATCTGTAGTATTCCAGACGACGTGCTCTAGATCAGTTTCCCTCGCTCTGGTTTTGACATGCTTTTATGTGATGCAGACAAAAAGAAGTGATGGTGGTATTGTGAATATGAACATACCAACAAATGGAGCAGATGTTGGTGGTGAAAAAGCTGCTGGTGGTGGCCGTGAGGCAGGAAGTGATTCTTGGAAGCAATATATGACACGCTCAACTTGGTAACAACACGAGTAGCATGTCTTGATTAACGCTCTAGTAGCATGTCTTGATTATCCAAGATACCAATACCTAATGAATCCAATTACCATGATGACATGCTCTTGTGACCTATCTTGGCTACTTTTCTATAGGGATGAATGATGATCTTCCCATCGGCACAAGGAATCAGTTTTGGCTAGTGAAATTAGTTAAGTCTATTGCCCTCTTGTATGCTGAAGTATCTGCTGACCAAACTTTGGCTACTCTACTTTATCAAAAGAGTCTGTTACTAATCTTATAATTAAACAGAAAAACTCTTGTCCTGTATTTGAATGAAATAGAAACAAATGAAGCAACACGAAATTGGGATTTCTCTTTCTTTTTCGGATTAGTATAAGTCTAGCTGATTTTAACGAAGTAGGTGATTGAGTCATAGTGTTTGTTATAAGTATACTGTAGTACCACTATTGTTTCGGTCTCATGGAGCTGAAGTAAGAAATCCAGGACCAGAACAGAGAACATTTGTGACATAAACATAATCAACCAATGAAGCCGCGAACTGTTTGTCATTAAGAATGAAGATTCTTTGTTCCAACTTTTAGCTGTCCTTACTTGGAACACGACGAGAACATGATTGAGTTGGTTGATCATATGTGGTGACAAAAAAGTAGAAGTAAATTATTGAAGTTTGGTGAACCATCATGACAGAAGAAAAAAAGGATGGGCCTAAAACCAGTTTTAGGTGATGTGTAGGTTATCAAGATGTACTATATTCCTCATTGACCTATGCTTGTTTCCAAAAAATAGGGGAAGTAGCAGGAAAAATGGTCCTCTTTGGTCCCAGAGGATGTTGGCATGGCAACCAGTGTCCTAGGCCTATTCTAGTACTCCACTTATATACCATAATTAGAAAACTAGTGTCCCAACTCCCAATTTATGTAACGGTATTTGACTAAGATGAAATTAAAAGAATTGAAATTCCCATCAACAGAGCAAGGAAGCTGCCCAATCTGAGAATCAAACTAGCAGGAAATTAGAAACAGCTAACGTGTTCTAGTAGAACCAAGATTACAACAACATAACCAGTGTAATCTCACAAGTAGTAGTGACAAATGGGCGGGTTGGGTCAGATTTGGGCTGGTTGAAAATGGGTCACAAGTGAGCTATGAGTTGGGTAGGATGTACGAAGACGTTACCCTTACCTTTGTGGCGTAGAGAGGTTGTTTGCATTAGACTCTCGTCACAACGACAAATTACCAAAATAGGTTAGAAAGAAAAATAACATAACGGCAGCAAAGTGTCAAGATAAACACAATCAATGAAGCAACAAAACGAAGTAAAAGATACTACGCAAGTACTAAATAGTAAAGGAGAAAAGAAGACTGGTCCTTGACCTTCATATCTTCCTATCTAAGGTCATGTGCTCAATAAGTTGAAGATGTGTCATGGCTTGCCGAGTCTACCCCACCCCATCCCACATTTTCTTCGGCCTACTTCTACCTCTCCTTACACCCACTATAGCCAACCTCTCACTGGTGCATCCGCACACCTCCTCTTCACATTAGCACCAAGATTCCTACAAAATAGTGAGATACACAAATTTCAAGAGAGGCAAGTCTATAGCTTGTCAGCTAAAAGATGGCTTCGCATAAATGAATATGTACATAATACATAAAAGAGCTAATCAAAACTGCAAAATCTGTTGGGCAAAGTAAATGTTACAATTGAAAAGCATGACCAACAGTTAATTTAGAGCTAGTACACTATTCCATTCCGTAAACCAACTGCCAATTGCTCTGTTGAGTTACCACCCGAAAACAAACCTTCAAATTACCTTAATCACCTCAAATTCAACGTTTCATTCACAACCTCCACCCAATCCCATGGCATGAAACGAACTCGAATCGACCATAGAAAGTGCAGGGATACAGCTTTCCGATCGAACAATCACCGTGTGCTTCATCTCTCCGTTGTTCTCTGCCGGACTACTGGACATCGACCTAAGCAATTTCGGAGATTCCAAACTCCTCCTCAGAATCTGCCTCATCGCAGCAATTAAGTGAACAGTTGGATTCGAAGGTGGGCTGGACGAACTGAAATTCTTACAGAAATCGAGGTGACGATTCAAGGCCTCTTCTGCACTAATCAGCATCTCGCATCGAATGATCTCGTCCTTGATTGCCTCCGCACACAATCCGCAAATCCACTTCCCCTGGTACCGCTGCCGGATTGTTTCTATATATGACAGAGTGCATTCCTCCGTCAATCCGCAGCAGTCACATTTGGCGAAATCCACATCGATCGGCGCTGTAAGTTTTGCTTTAACTGTTTGTGCTTCAGCTGCTTTCATCACAATTGCATCGCTGATTATCGACATCCTTATCTGAAAAAACGAATTCCAACATGAAATCAAATAGACAAGAAATCAGTCCAAATTTTTTTAAAATTTTATATATACATCTGAGCTCGAATCAGTCCATAAATGATCTACTTTTAATCACTTACCAGCAGAGGAAGAAGCAGATACGAAAACGGAGATATAAATTTACGCAGAGACGTTTGGAATTTATAATTATTCCTTTTTCTTCTCCTTATTTTGGAATAATGTTTACAGAAGTTAAAAGGAATACTTTTCTATCTTTCTTTCTCCCACTCGCCTTCCTCTTTGCTTTTTACCTCATGAACCGAATACGTATCCATAAAGGAAAAAAAAACTTCAAAAAAATTCAGCAAAAATCTCAATCAGTTTATGAACTCAGAGAACATAGAGAGAATCAATTAATATAATGCAGAGATGAGATCAAAGTAGAGAGAGAGACAAAAGTGATAGTAGTTTTTTTGTGCTCCACAAAAATAGAATTCTTTCTTTTTGAGGCTTTTTGGAGAGATTTTGAAGCATATATGGAAGTAGTGACGAGGCAGGGGAGGGGGGAGGAGCGTAGGGTGGGTTAGAGCTAAAAAAGAGAAGGCTCAATGATTGATTGGCCGTTTGGGGAATCCACGTCACCTATTGCTGTCAATTAAAAATTGCCGGCTGTATTTTAGTACATTACCAGCTGTTCTTTCTATAATTTTTTTATATTTATTAGAGAAAAAAAGTTGGGATTCTAGTCCTCCACTTTAGTAAAAAGAATCTAATATGACCTAACTTAAGTACATTTTTAGATTCAATTATTGTTGATTCCTAACAATTCTTTTTTTGCAAATTTACTACAACTTCACACTATTTTACTTGTCATCCTTATTAAAAATAAATGATTCAAAATAATTACCATTTTAAAAAATCAAAGTATAATTAATTGTTTATTTTCACTCTTACTTTTAGTCATTAATATGGAGAAATATTAATGTGATGTAAAAAGAAAAAAGTATTAAATCGAGAAGAGTAATAAATAAAGATAACTTAGTCAAATTACCCTCTAGTTAATATTTTTCTTAAATGTGAAAAATAAAATATGACAAATAAACTGATTCGAAGGGATCAATACCTTTAAATCTTAGCCCCTCAATCGAGCAAAAGATTATACAATTTTTTTTTAACAAAGAAAGTTCTTTTTGAACTTTCAATTACGTTTTAGGTTAAAGGGTTTATTGAATTTGAATAAGATTTAAGTCTAAATGGTAAAACTCTATTATTACTTTTGTCCTTCTCTAGGAGCTATCATCTTTTTGTTCACTTAGTGATGCGAACACACAATCTTAATATTGAAAGTAGAGGGTGATTACCATTTGAGCAATCTGTTCTTGTCTAGTAAAGTTCTATTAAGTAAACGTCAAATGTGTTTTGACATGTACCATGAAAATTAGGACTAATAAAAGGGCATTTTAAAATTATAATTATTCTCTCTCTTTAATTAGAAAATTTTCCATATAGCTAATGACAAAGAAGCATGTGTGGATGATGGATCACCGACATCTATGTCCAATAATGGAGCACCACATGTGAAAATTAGGTCCTAATTTGTAGTTTACGATTTAGTTAATTAGATCTAATTACGGAGTTCATTTACCATTCACAATCCACCTACATTTTTCTATTTGTAAATAAGCATTGCTTTCTTCTCTGCATAATTGGAATTTTTTCCATAGTTAACTTGAACCCAAGTTTTATGTTAATCTAGGTTTCTAACCATAATTGCCAAGCAAATGCTTCGATGTCAAGTTGGAGAATACAAAAGAAATGGCCTCCTATCATCACTTACTATTTGAATATATGAAAAATGATATTTTCAGATCTCGGTTATATAAAAACAAAAAAAAATTATAAAAAATTATGTCTCACCGATGTATAACCTCTTTATCAAATGGTGTCAGAACTCCATCAAGAAAGGGAGGGAAAATCACATAAGGTGTCTGAATAGTAAGTACTAATTTGTATTCGGTATCTACACTAAATTATATTGATATTATGATTAAATAATTATATTAGGTGAAAATATAGATTAGCTATGTTAGTTATGATTAAATAGTAGTAATAATTTATTTATAAATACATGTAACTACTTGATACTACAAATATGTGAAATTGTGAATGAATTGTGGTGATTCTACTGTGCCTAGACAAGATAGCAGGTTTGAAAATATGAGCCAGCACTATTACTACAAGTATTTGGTGCTTTCTAGAAAAGCCATCACTAATATCTAATCAAGAAATGGAAAATTGTATCATGTATGCTCGATATATATTTCTGTCGTCTAAATATATGTTATACCGTTTAATTTAGCACAAAATAAGAGAATGATTTTTAAAATTTATAATCTAATATAACTTTAAATATTTATGTGATTATAAATTATTTTACTAAAATTTAAATAATATAAAAATAATATATTTTTTAACGGAATAGAAAAGAGGGTAAATTGAATTCCTAATAAAGTCACTTTGTAAAGGCAGCCGCCAAATTTTCTGCCAAGTGCCAACTGGTCGCCGGAAACGAACCTTTGCGGCTGACTTTGTAGGAAAGTAATTGAAATGTCATTTCCAAATTCCAATAGTTCAACATGTAGAAATGTTGCCTAGCGTTCTCTCTCTCTCTCTCTCTTTTTTTTTTTTTGTTTTTTTGATGGGGTAGGAAAAAGAAAAATGGGGCAGGGGATAATAAATTGGGGAATCGAACCCTCATCAATAAGGTAGAAGTTTAAATAACTAATTAACTGAGCTACTAAAAAAATTTCTACCGTTCATTTTTTGGCTTGTCTTTTAAGAAAAAAAATATTTATTATCTTAAAACTTTTAAATTCCATAAATAAAAAATTTCAAGTTATAGCTCATCTCTTAGAGTTTTTCTTGTAAATTTTAAAATTTCGTGATAGTGTTTAATTACCGTGCATGATCGAAATAGTTACTATTTGTGAATTTTTCCTGTCCAATAATGGTGGTGGACTAATGGCTAAATTATTGGATTCAAAGAGTGAAGTCTACGCTACCCAAGTTGGCCACTTACCCATTATATTATTTGTTGTTAGGTTTTAACTTTAAAGAAACAAAGGTTAGAGGTCACCTTCATATCTTGATTCTTTCCTTTAATTTGATTATACCAATAGTGTATGGACTAAGTCACTAAAGTGAAGGAAGAAACTGATTCCTTTTTCTTTTTTCAATAGAAGGGGGAATTAACATGATGGTGAAAAGGACGTCCAATTGATAATAATACAAAAACCATAAGAGATGGAATTATACAGAGATCTCCTCGTGCATTTTGATGAGTATCTTAGTGTAAAAGCTTCAATTTATTAAAGCAAGGGAAGAGAGAAGTTTGAAACTATATGATATTGAAGTTGTTGCTTATAGATAATAGATGCAATACATTATACAGGTTATTAAGTTATTGTGTTTGTCGATATTCACTCATGTTCGGAGTGCGAGTAAAGGCTCACCTGTTAATTGTATTGTTGCATGCTTCCAAGTAAAAAACCCACCTCCTATTACTATAATCACCATCGAGATCTTAGAAGAGTATATGTGGTGTTTATGTGAACTAATTAACTAGATTGTTTTTTGCCAGTCCTTTCTTTTTATCGTTGTAATATCTCCATGAAGAGTGTGGAGATATGGTAAAGAGTAAGGACCCACCACCCACCCCTAACCGGGGTTTACCCTGACATCCTTTTCACCAAAATAAAGCATACTAAGTGACCACTCAATGGAGATGTTTTCTTTTTTTTTGAAATGAAGATGGATGAATATGCACTTGAACCTCGAAGGTTGGAACTGATGAAATTCAGAAAAATCATGGAACGGTCTTAACTAGCTAGCGGTTATAATTTGAGCAGTGATAATGAAAAACCTTCGATTTTGAGCTTTTTATTACCTTTGCGGGTCTTCTCAACAAATTTGGATTTGTTAGGCTTGTATTCAATAAATTAAATACCTAATTTCTTAAAGAAAAAGTTAAATTCGAAAATATCAACCCATTAAAAAATAAAACTTGAAGTATTTGTCATGGGAACCATTAAATATCGACACATTAGCACGTTATTCTCATGCTTTATGCTTGTTTTGTCAATTCTATAGATATATAACTCTTTCGAAAGATACTTATATTGCATGGACCTTATAATACATGAAGTAGCATCATGTGTAGAGGAAATTTTGGAACATTGACCAATTGATCCTATTTTATCCAATAGTTTCTATTAACCAATTAATCATTGCCCAACACCCAACAGGTTCCATCAAATTTTCAGGTCAATGTCCTTACGTTTAAAGAATACCAATCCTCGAATAAATAAAGCAAAATAAAGAGGTAGTTAGGTCAAATAAATCAAGCTTCTTGTTACTTGGCTTTGTTAATCTATATATGTATATCCTCGATGTAAATAATTCTTTCACCATCAGATCATCAAAATATATTTAAAATTATGTCTCCTTAAAATGTATTGATGATTTATAACCTTGAAAATAAGACAGCTACAATAGTAGGTCAAGAAGGTGAGGAATATAACTAAGATCTTTTGACCACTTACAAAATGAATAAAAGAAAATGGTCTTTCAGAGATGACCATCTCTTACGTGTAAAGATAAAGATCTCTTATAAAATAGATATAAAACTAAAAAATTAAGTGGCGTAAAAAATCAATTGTCCAAATATAATGTAAAAAAATCTTAAATTAACAATGTGTATAATTTAAACTCATCATTTGATTATTTTCATGCAACTTCCTGTCCTTTGATTGATACCCTTAAACTCTTAATGAATACCCGCCAAAACATGTGATAAATGATTCAGACTCTTCATCTTTAATAAAAAGTTTTTAATTTACATCAATGAGTAGGGGTTGTACCTCTCCTTCAAGTAGTTTATCACGCATCAACATGAGTTGTGATGAAATGGTTGAGATTTGAAATTCCTTCACCCATAATTAAAGATCTCGGGTTCGAACCTAGATATTGGAAACATCGTGTTAGAAGGGCTGCCCCCAAAATGAACCCTGAAACGCGCGATCCAGATGTATAGCCGTACTCCAATAATGTAGATACCGGATTTAGTCTATCGTGCTAATTAAAAGATTAGACATTTGTGGCTAATGCATGTTATGCTTTATTTAATTTGTAGTTGATAGTGTTATATATGAGTAGTGAATTAATGATAGTAGCATGCATATTAACTAAAAGTCTTTGAGATGATAAGGACGCGTGGCTAAAACAACAATGACAAAGTCATCTGCGTTTTGTTAAATTAGTCTTTCATCCTTCTACTTTGCAATACTTGATAATGACAGTCACAGATATTAATTGTCAAAAGAGTATCACTCCCTCCATCCGTTTTAAGTTATCTGTTATAGTTTCTAAAATATTATCTCAAATTATTTGTTATTTTAGAAGTTTAAAATAAAATTAGTTATTCTTTTTCTCATTTTACTCTTAATAATGTCAAACCTTTTATAACATTAGTTCATTATAACGACCTAATTTTCTCACAAAATAATTTTTCATATTATATTTTACTTCTTTATAACAAATATTATACTTATAACATATATAACAATGACGTTCATTATAACGGTATACATTTTATAAAATTATGCAAGCTTATTTCCATTTCTCGGCGATAACACTATTAACATATTAAGCATTTAACCATAATATAACAAAAGTGACCTAACTTTTGTACAAGGTAATGCATAATCATTTCTGCAGTATTGCATCTGGGATATTCTATTATGAAGATACTTAACATCCAAAATTATGAAATAAAATATAGAGGATTTAAAGAACGAAGATAGAAGATACGAATTATATACCTTTCAAGCAAGTTGCATTTAATAATTTAATCATTTCTTATTGAACAATTTTCTTTGAAGATTCATGTTTGTGTTATGGTACTTCAAATTTATTAATTTAAAATTTTAGGTCCACCTATATAAAAAAACAAAAGATAAACCTTTAAGCCTCTTCTAATTGGATTTACTACTCTGGTAGTTGTAGTAGTACATTTTTGACCAAATCAAATAAGCATTGTACCAGTCCCCAAGAACAAGGAAATTAAGAAATGTGTGACTTAGAGATTGAAATGTAAAGTATAATTTATGAACTGGTGGGCAACATGTTATAGTTATAAAAACATATTTTGGATGATAACTTTAATGTATAATTCATAGCAATAATTGATTTAATGTATTATTTCGTAGCAATAATTGCTAAGAATGAGTGTGTGTTACCCATATGTCATAATCAGGTGAATAACATGCGTTGTGGCAAGATGGTTGAGATGCCTCCATTCTTAATCAGTAGAAAGCGTTGTCCAGAAAAAAAGAACCCTATAATATGCAAATCTAAATTTAGTTGAACCCCAATATTACGAATATGAGAAAACATTAAAAAAAAAAAAGTCATAATTAGGTGGATCACTCTTCGTATTATATTCCAATAATAAAATTAAGTCATGAGCTGCTTAGAGATGATTGAACGATTGATAATCTCTTTCTGATTTGCTTAGGAGTCCAATTAATTAACATTTATTTCGTGGCAAAAGGTGGAGAAAGCAATAGTAATAGGAAATGAATAAATGAAATATAATATATCTTCAGAATGAGAACTAATTAAGTGACTTGCACTAATCACCCTTATTATCTACGATTTCTTTCAACAAAACCTTAATGACGGTTTTACGTCAAATAATATGCAAACATAGCTTGTCCTGATCATGATGGAGTCAAGATTTTTTCATTTATGAACAAATAAAAATGCGAAGGAGTCGAAGGGGGTTAAACGTCTACTCTCTATATATATATAAAAAAAAAGAAATTTAATCATGTCATTTTTCACCGAAGGGGGTTTGAATGACCTCCCTCGGTCCTACCTAGATCCGCCTCTGGTCTTAGCAAACCCAAAATATCCGAAGAGAATTTGGATTTCGCAATTGAAGAGTTTAAGTTATATTCATCGTATGTGTAAATAATTTTTATACTATCAAGCCACCTTATTTAACCAAAGGACTTTTCTTATTTTCAAAATTAAATAAATAAATGCATGATGTATGTTCCTAAGAGGAAAAAAACAAGAACAGCATCTGGTCTTGTGTGGGCTTGGGCTATGAAGAGTTGCTAAACATTGGGCCTTGTGCGTATTTGGGCTGCGATTTACTCAAAGCTGTAGTGGGCTGAGATCGTGCTTTTTAGCCCAAACAAGAATTGAGTAGCTTGTTAAGTCAAAATTTATATTGGGATAATTACGGGCATGTACCATTCCGCCATCTAATTTACAAAATATGTACAAAGTGTATAGATAGTGTTTATTTTATATTAAATATATATATAATATGCATATTTATATACAACATATACACTATCTATACATTAATAGTGTATATGTTGTGTAAACTTCAACTATGTTGATAAATTAATTGGTCGGAAAATATATATCCATAACTTTTCCATTTCTGTTCGATTTGATTAAGCTGAAAATATGCCAATATATCTTGTACATGTAGAGGTGTTTGACTGAGTACAATTAAAAATAAAATGAAATTTTTTGAAATTTATGGCCTAAAATAAGCTACAGATATTTGTATGGCTAAAAATAATCTCATTAACGATAATATAGAAGTTTAAAGCTGTATTATCACTAAATATAAAAAAAATTAGATTGACTAAAAGGAATGAATATTACATAAATAAATACAAAAGAAAAGTAGGAGAAGAACCAATGAAATGAGAGCATCTTTACTCGTTCATATTTGACTTGGTACACCCCTTAACAAATACATAATAATTAGAATTATAATTTTACTATATCACTCATATTATTATAAGTCATCTAAATGTTGAAAAATAAATAATATTTATTTAATAGCAAGGGTAAAATAGACACAAAATAATAAATTAGATTGAGGAAATAGCCAGTGAAAGCACTTTATGGAGTAGAGAGTCCCACACCTTTTATTTAATGGAAGCGAGGCAGAAAACTTACCATATTTGGAAAGTCACATGTACACATCGCAAGAAATAAGGTTAGATTTGCAAATCACTAGAAAATCTAGAAATTCACCCAACATGAACCTTTTGCTTTTTATTTAACCTTCTTGGTGCCTGTGAAGATAAATTTCTCTACAATCTTCTTCTTTTTATTCACTCTGCTCATCTCAATGTTAATTGGGATCTTAAATTAAACAAACCTTCTAAGCAAGTTCATGACGGGATCAGTGACGATTAATTTTTATTTTCCCTTATTTGTCTATTCCTTGAGTTTCTGCAATTAGTTAAGTAACCATTTTGAGGTCTATTAATTTAAATTAAAAAATCTTTGGTAATTGAGTTGGTGATGCTAAAGTCTTCTACTAGTTTCTACACTTTCTACTTCCCACAGATTGAATTTGAGACCAGTAGTATTGACCTAGTGGACTGACTAAACTCTATTTGCTTTCATAAGACTAAGATATATGAATTTTAATACACTCTAAAATAGTTAAGATTATTTGTTTTCACTATTTAAATGTGTATAATTCTGCATACTTAATATACAATTAAAGTTAAATAGTACTTAAATATAAATTTAATAAAATAAAATTAAAGACAATTTAGGATATAACTAAATAGTTTATGTTCGCTAGGAGGTAGAAATAGTTTGTAGTGATGGTTGGTGCTAGTGGCTAGTAAACTGATGGTGATAGTTGTGATGATGATAGGGATGATAGGTGTTGTAGTGACAAGTATAATTGGTGGTGATTGTGATGGTAGAGTTGATTGGTGTTAGTAGTGGTTGTTGGCCGTAGTGAAATATGTGGTGGTTGATAATGGTGTTACGTTGGTAGTTGAGGTAGTTGGTAATTGGGGATAGCGACAAAGATAGTAATGGTTGATAAGGGGGATGGTGCATGGAGGTGATAGTGATGGTTGGCAGTAGATATAATTATATTAATGATGTAGGTGGTTGGTATGATAGCAACTAACGGTAATAGTTGATGGTGAAGGTTGACAGTGATGACGGTGATTGTGAATAAACTGACGGTGAAAAATATTGTTACAAACATACTACTTATTGATATTAAAAATACTTTATTTTAAGCTTTAATGATTAAGACCTATTCAGACTCAATAAATACTTAATATAAATAATATATTTAATACCTTAAAGGTCTGGACTCTAAACCATTCAAATTCACAGTGAGCTAATTTGAATACCTTTTGACAAAGTACAAAAACAAATCTAAACCTTTTCCATTTTAAAAAAATGATGATAATAATAATAATAATAATAAACACGTATTTCCTACATATAAGGCACCATAAAAAATTTCTCTCTGTTTTGTTTTTCTTTTTGTTCTGATTAAGGGGGGTTATGGGCTTATGATCACATCACATGCTTATATTTGACTATAAGTGTTCCTTCATATAAAGTAAAGCTGTATTAACCACTTCTTCTTATTATGATGACACGTACAGTAATTTTAAGCCAAGTGGTTTATATTAATAAAAAAACATATGAAGAATGGTTAAAAAGAGAGTTTAACAGTGAAATCCAATCATTCATTCTTATTATACCGCTAATTAAGCCTCGCACCGTGCAAACAGGAAAGATTATCTTGGAAGAATTAAGTATTTATTGGTCCTAATTGTATTTCAAATTAATTAATCAGACTCCTAATTAGATATTTAGTGATTAGTTGTGGTGATATTGACTTCCAAGTCAACCCGACCTCTTTGGTGCACGTGTTGGTCCTAAATCATTTGATGGCCTTTTGATGTCCCGACACCTGGTGTTCTTTTTCTCTTCTTTTTTTCCTTTTCACTTTTTTCTTTTGGGTAAAATTCCATGTTATTTGTGCATGTTTACCTTACAAAAACAAAAACAAGAAGAAGATAGAAAAGAAATACTCCTGCGTCCTTTTACTTGTCCATTGTATTAATAATATATACATATTTTTATTTGTTTGATTTAAAAAATTAGGAGATAATTTATTACTTAACTCTTAATTTGATTTTAATATTAACTATAATTACTTCTTAATACATTTTCTAAAATATTACATTTATTATATAAAAAGGTAATATAGTAAAATTGACATTTTATTTATTTCTCTTCGAAGGATGTGCCAAATAAATACTGGACAAGTAAAAATAAATGAAGGGAGTATATGAGGTCTCTTTCCACTTTTAATAAACTACTAGATACAAAGAGCCCGTATATATGCTAGTTAAAAAAAAGTATATATACTATTTTTTGTCTCAATTTATGTGACACATATAGAATTTGGAGAGTCATCAATCAATTTTTTTGTACATTTTTTAAAATATTTTAACTTGTTAATTACTGTGATTTATAATACTTTTCTACATAATTTTCAGATAATATATGTTACTCTCTGTGTCTCAATTTATGTGGCACTGATGGAATTTGGAGAGTCAACCCAATTTTTTTATATAGTTTTTAGATATTCTAAGTTGTTAATTATTGTGATTTATAATACTTTTTACGTAATTTCAAATAATATATGTTACTCTCTCTACTCCAATGTATGTGTCATTGATAAAATTTAGAGAGTCAACTAAATTTTTTATATGTCTTTTAACTATTTTAAATTGTTGACTATTGTGATTTCTAGTACTTTTTACGTCATTTCCAATAATATATGTTACTTCCTCTGTTCCAATTCACGTGACAGTGAATCAGTGATAGAATTTCCAGAGTCAACCAAGTTTTTTGTCTTTTAAATATTTTAAATTGTTAATTATTGTGATTTATTTTTTTACGTAATTTTCTAATATATAATAAATTAAAAAGATAAGACCAACAAATTTAAAACGAAAAAATTAATAAAATGACCAAAATACCCCTAAATGCTGAAGCAAGCACGTTGACCTCATGCGTGCTTCTGCTGCTTCAACTCCCTCTTATAATATAAGAATAAATATATATATATATATATATAATATATATATATATATATATATATAATATATATATATATATATATGAGACTTTTATCTTTTTATTACTTTTATCTATGTAAATTTTACTAAACCTTATGAAATCAAGTTTGAATTCATCGCAGAAATTTGATGATTGATCATTCTATATGTTTTAATTTTAAATAACATGAATTAAAAATGTAAAAGTGATTTTTGAATTTCATAATTTAAATTAAATTAAGGTGTGTAAAATATATAAAAATGATTTTTTGAATTACGTGAACTTAAACATGCCATGTATCATTCTTTTAAGGAAGTGTGGTTAAGGATAAAACGAATATATATATATATGGAATTTAAAACTTATTATATATAGAAGTATAACATTTATTTATCATACCTATTTAAAAAAGATGAATAAGACGGATAAATTGAAACAGATAAAATATTTTGTTTTCTTCTCTCTCCTTCAAAAAGCTCCAATAATCTTGTAAACTTAACCTCCTTGTACATGGAGTATGAAGCATGCACCAGATCCAAAGTTATATATAGTACTGGGCGTTGGGTATATGAATTATGCTGGGCAAAACTATAATACTTGCCTCAGCTTATATATTCCATTTTAGGAAATACTTCATAGTTCATGCAACTACATTTCTAGCTAGCTCCAAATCTCCATGAACATTTAAAAGCAATTAATCAGTGTACTACAAAGGTCTTTATTGAATATAAGCAAATTGGCATGTTATAATTAGTCTCACTTAGCTAGTCGTAATAGTTGACCTATGCTCTCATGACAATCTTTTATATGAAGAAAGATAGGGGGATAATAAAGTTTTTGAGTGTGCAAGGGATTTTTCGAAAACAAGTTTAAGGGTAATTTATGTAAATTTTTTCCTAGAGAAAATTGATAACTATTTACCCGCGTTCAGTGTTTATATCAAATTAACCTTATAAACTAACTATAATTAAGTGATTTATTGAAGCGAGAATGCACATGGTTAAATTCTAAAAGTCTATATTAACCATATCGGTGTGTCATATGTGATTAGTCCTGCTCTGATGTCATGTAAAAAAATGAATCTTGAGAGCCCAACTCAACCTTGAAGGCTCGAAATCTAGCTCCCAAGATCATATAGGGAGACTACCCATCCAATTAATCATCGATGTGGAATTTATTTCCCTCTTCAACAATATAAGTCATGTTATATATTAGCTAAGGTAATTAATTGAAATATAAGGTAAACAATCTCTCCCTTCCCGCTAACTCGTTAGCGTTTGACATTACCTATTATCATTTTTTTAAAAAAATTAATGTTCAAATTATCATATATTAAAAAAAATATATTCTTTATACCACTATTCACCAATCAAAGAAAAAGATAAGAAATCTTATGCAAGAAAAATTTACGTGGAGTTAACTAACAGATTAATTTTTCAAATGGTCACTTAATTAATAATTATTATCTCATAAAATTATTTTAATACTCTTTTTTTAATTAAAGTCATTTGCCAGGGCTTTCACCTCCCGTGATGGTGAGAGGTTCGGCATTGACCCTTATTATGTAATTACACTAAGGAAAAATACAATGAGGGGGACAAAAAACCTTACCTCCTAAGGTAAACAAATAACATAATGGAAATATGGGGGTTAACCTTAATCAATAAAGCAACCAAAAAAAAGGAGGTGTGACCAAAAAAGGATTCTATATTGAAATGAGAATCTTTTATGTTCAATTTCCTCAACTCATCCAATGGAACCTTAATTTCTTCTTGATTACAATTTTCTTTAATAAATAAAATGATTTCTGAGATAATAACTATTATTAGTTGAGTGATCAACTGAGAAATCAACTCCTTAATTAACTCAATTCCAAAAAAAAATAATTTGATGATGTGAGAATTTGTTCAAAATGATAACATGACCGTCAACTCCCTCGACAAACGAGGGATATTTTAACACATAGATTAAATAAGATCTTGTCTATTGCTTTGTCAATCTAACAATCTTTAGCACTTAAAGCTTGACCTTTATCAACACAATCAAGAAAAGAAAATTCTAGACACGTACTGGGAATTTGATCATGAGTAGCTACTTTTTTGTGTGATTTAATTAATTAAGTGGTCATAAATAAGGTAAAAATAATTAAACAAATCGTGTCCTGGCCATAACTATAACCTTTGGACATAACCAATGGTTTATTTGAGATATATAAACTTAAAACTAAAATTAAATTATGCCTAAAAGGATGCCTCAAGATTAGCACTAATGTTGAATATATGTCATGGATTGCTGCATTTCCAGACCTTTCTTTTTCAACATTTTGGTTACACATTCTCCCATGTGTCTATCTTTGTACTAAAATGCGTTGTTCCATTTTTGTCCATAGAAGATTAGAGAATATCTTTTATGTTTAGTAGTAGACAGCCTAGTTGGTACTGTACATACATATACATACATCTCTTGGTATTTGAGACTTCATTATACATGAATTGCATATATATATAGTACTACTTATCCTCTAAGGCTTTGACACCTTTAAATTGATGAATATAGACACTTTTTTCTACTATCAACTTGGGTGGTGCTAAATTTAGGAACTTGAACCAATATACAACTAATTGCTAGCTCTATTTAGCCCTTTAAGGTTTAATAGCACAGCTCACTTCTCATTGGCTCTATTTAGCTCTTTCTCTCTCTTTATTCTACTTACTAATTTATACTTGTCCACAAATCACCAACTTCATAGGTGATCAACAAAGAGGTTTATTCAAATATGAAGGTGGGATACATGTTCTTTATGGTAATAAGTTGTGATTAATTTGGAGGTTTGTTTGTTTAATTAACTTTTGGTGGTTTCATGCAGTTGTTTAGCTGGATGCAAAATAAGTTCAATGGTGGACAAGCTGGGAACAAAGTTCAAACCAAAAGTAAGCTTTCTTTCCACTAAGGGTCTAAAACTCATGACATGCATGCATGCCATCTTAGCTTATTGTGTGTTACTTGACATAAATTAATACCGTTACACTGTCAAGTCAGTCAAATGATATTTTCATGCAAGTCTTCTTAAAAAATGAGACTTGTAATTAGATTAAAAATAAACACATGTTATTTGCTATAACAAGTAAAAGTGAAATAATAGTACCGTGAAAAATCTTTACACAATATATACTCAAAATTAAATCATTACACACAATATTGCAAGACCAGATGCATGTAGAGACAGATCCAAGTTTTAATATTAATGAGTTCAAGATATATAACCTTTGTAGTTATTTTTCAGAGTTTTTCATGTATATATTCAGAGATTCACAATTAAATCAAACGATGATGACCTGACCAGCTAGCATTTTTCTGATATGTTGATCTACTCCCGAGCAAGAAAAGTAGTGTTGTTTTCATAAATTATATTTTGTGAGTTTTGGGACAAATTAAATGCTAGAATAGAGATTATTCCTAGTAAATCCAAAGTCCTAAAATCTAGTAAGCTTTGCTTAGACAACGGCATACATGGAGGGAGTTTGTTCATATAAAATATACTCTCTTCAAACACTTGCTCATTTAATCATATAACTTCCCATCCACAAGACAATAAATTTCGAAACCTGAGAACATGCTGGAGTACTGTCTCCATGCCACACGCTGGAGTGCATAATCAACGAGTTCAACTGAATCAATATTTTTAACATATGACATGTGTATATATACGAAATTTCAACAAATATATATGAAACTCTAAATTCATAATTTAAAAATGTAATGGATTCAGTAATTACGAGAACCTAAAAATTGACTCCATCATTTAAATCTTGAATACGCTTTCAACAATATTACTTTATTAACCTCTTTAGATTGTAGGTCCCTTTTAGTTTTCGATTAAATGATCTTAATTATTCCGCAGAAGTAGGGGCACATGCATAATAAGTCTATGAGTTTGGTTGAATCCACTAGCTTTGACTCAAAACATTATATATGTGTTAAAAGATCAGTAACTCAAATGATCAGTAGGCCGTTCTATGACATGTACTCGAACCATAAACTTCAAATGATGAATCCGCTCTATGCAAAAACTTGAATGCTAACTCTGATCTTGTTTATTACAGATCAGCCAACTAAAGAACCTCGAAACGAAGAATTCAATGGTTGGCCTGATTCATTGTTAGCCATTGGAACTTTTGGTGCCAGCAGCAGTTCTCTAAACCAAAACATACAAAATGAAGAGGACAATGAAAATGAAATCTTAGAGGACATGAACTACAATGAGCAAAGTTCCTCTCCAGATTTAGCAGAATTCACACCTGAAGAAGTTGGCAAACTACAGAAAGAATTAACAAAGTTATTATCAAAAAAAAACGCAGCTGCTGCTAAATTAGCCGCAGCTGAAGGGCGACAGGACGGTGATCTGCCATTGGACAGATTCCTAAACTGCCCTTCAAGTTTGGAAGTCGATCGAAGGACTTCCAGCAGATTTAGCTGTACTAATTCTGAGATTTATGAAAATCTGGATGAGGAAGAAATTGATAGGACTATTAGAGCAATTATTGGGAGATGTAAGGACCATGTTTGCAAGACCAATAATAAAAAAAAAATAAATGGAATGAAATCAGTTTCCTTCCTTCTCAAGAAAATGTTCGTTTGCTCAAGTGGTTTTGCACCTACTCCTGGCTTGCGAGACACACTTCCCGAATCAAGAATGGAGAAGGTAAATATATTATATCTTTAGTGTTATCGGTTCAATTTAACTAGTTATAATAGTTACATATGTTGTCAAAGATCAACTAATGTCATGTTTGACCAAACAATCGAGATCTGTTTATTCTATAGTATTTTTTGAGAAAAGTATTTTTGGAGACTAACAATTTATGTTTGACGCACTAATCAATTTGTAAGATATTTTTGTCAATATTAAAGCAATAATATGTGTTTGATCAATATTTCAAGATTATTTTTCTAAGAAAGAGTTTGTTTTTTTAGTTTCTGATTTCTGCAAAAAATATTCTGATACAACTTAAAAACACTTATTTCTTGTTCTAAAAATTTAGCTCGTTAAAATATGTATTTTATATAATATATATTTGACTTTCCAAAAACTTGATCAAACAGCCTATAAGCATGACAGTGTAAAAATTATGAACATGGTCTATACATGCATAAAAATCAATTAATTTCTACCTCTAATTATATGAATGAGCATTCTATATATCTGGTTATTTATGTCAATATTTGCAATTTTGCATTCTTTTTTTCTTTTAACAACTCTTTTTTTTAAACAACGTATTACTGTGTTACAGCTTTTAAGGACAATATTGTCAAAGAAAATAATCCCGCAAAGTGCCTCTCGAATATCAACAAAGAGATATTTAGAGGACCGATATTGTGCACCAAAGGAAGAAGAGGAGAAAAGACGGGAGAAAACTTGCGATGGATCTAAGTGGGACAAAACTGATTCTGATTGTGAGTATAATTTAATTTATATTACTAAGTTTTAAATTTAAGGATGCGCACAATAAATTCTTGTGGTTGGGTCCTTCCCTAGACTGTGTGCATAATGGAGCTTTAGGCCTCATTTGTTTTCATTAAGATTAAGACGTCTGAATCTGAATGCACATCTGAATGATTAAGATGTTGTTTCTAGATCTGAATACTAAACAATTAAGACTGTTTGTTTTTCAACATCTCAATATGCATAATTTATTTATTTATAAATATAATAAAAGTACAATTCAAATAAAAATTAATTATATATTAGAAAAATACTTAATTTAATAAAAATAAAATTATTATTTGATTAAAAAAATGAGACATTTACATTTTCTAGTGATGATGGAGATGGTTTGTAATAGTAGTGGTGGTGATAATTATTGGTGTTTGCGGCTAGTAATGTTGCCGGTGATAGTTGTGATGGTAGAGGTGCTTGATGTTTTAGTGACTATCATAGTGGTGGCAATTGGAAGTGTTGGTGGTAGTATTTGTGATAGTGAAGTTGGTTAAGGTTAGTAGTTAGCGGTGTTGATGGTGGTGATGGAAGAATGTGTGGTAGTTAGCGGCGGTTCTAGTTGTGATAGTAGATGTGGTTGGTAGTAGGGATTGACCGTACTAGTGGTAGTGGCTGATATTGGTGAAGGTGGCGCTGACGATGACAACGGTGGTGGTGGTAGCTAAAAAACGTGTGATGGTTGACGGTGTGTTGGTGGTAGTTAGCGGCGGTGCTAATTGTGATGGTGGAGTTGGTTAGTTGTAGGGATTGACCATAGTGGTGTTGGAGGTGACGGTGACGGTGGTGACAATGGATATAATTATATATAATGATGGAGGTAGTAGTGGTGGTAGTGACTGATAGTGGTGGTGGCTGCTGGTGGTGGTTGATGACGATAATGGTGGTGGTAGTTGTGATGACAAAGGTGGTAACTGGTGGTGACTGGAGAATATGGATAGAGTGATGGTGACTATTATCAATACAAGTTTACCTCTTAATGGTATTAAGACTTTGTTCTAGATCTTAATGATTAAGACTCATTCAGACTAATTAAGTTCTTAAATCTTAATAAAAAGAAATGCACTTAATGGCCTAAGGTCTGAACCATTCAGATTCAGACCTCCATTAAGTGCAAACAAATGAGGCATGCACTGAGCTGTTCTTTTTAAAAGTTTTAAATTAAAATAATTATTTTGTTAGCTTAATTAATTAATCATTATTTGACAAGTGTTTTTTTTTTGTTTTGCAGTTATTGTTCTGGAAATTTGATAGGCCTCTCTGGGTAAATAAATTGGGATGTTCAAAGAATACTCTTTATATTTTTGGCAGGATACTTCTTTTTTCCCCTATTTTTCCATGGTTGTATTAATCCACACAGTTAATACAACACATGTTGTGTAATACGGAAGAATCTTGCGTTTTCTACTTGTTTTGGGACTTTAATTTATATTTTCCCGGATGTCTAATTAAGAAGAATAATCTTTTTCTAGTCTCTTATTTTTTGTTATAACATTGCTTTCAATTGATTAGTAGTATTCTATAAATATTAACACGATTACAATTAAATTGCGTCTCCCAACCGCTTTCATATTGAAGAAAATCATTATATATTTTTTCAGATTAGGCGCTCTTTGCTCGAATAAAAGAGAGATCGATAATAATAACAATAAAAGTAAAAATAAATTGTATACTAAGTAGAAAACTTTTGTTTTTGTCTCTTAATTACATGACACAAGCCCTCAACATTGTGCACAATTTTCCCTAATGTGCCCGTCTGTTATATTCCAAAAAAGAAAAGTGTGTCAAAGTTATTTTTTATTTTATTTTCCACCCAATGTGTCAAAGTTACCCCCAAGAGAAAAAAATAAAAACTCTGTATTTACTTAAATAATATTGTATTGAAAAGTTTGTAAAAAAAAGGTAATAAGTACAATGTATTGCAAAACTATTTCAATATCTTATAAAACATTTCAAGAATGACTATGGTACTTATAAAATTAGCCTTTTATCTCAAATGTTTATCAATGCACATCTCAATTTCATGAATAGTTGTCAATATAACATATTTATTCAGAATTGAAAGATTATTTATTCACACGAAGCTCACCTAATCGGATATAAAAGTCACAAGAAATTCATTTTTTCATTAAAAAAAAAAAGAAGAAGAAAAACCAAAATAGGAGGTCACAATCATATAGAAAATATAAAATATTTTAAAGGTTTTTTTCATTTCAATCCGTCCACCAAACTTAATTACAAGCACTACTTAAAATATACATAACTTATACACAAATTATGTGTATTATTATGAATATATAACAAAAATTATACATTTGCTAATTATTTTATAATTAAATCGCATTTAAACTGTAATTATCTCATATTTAATTTTTCATAAAAACTTGAGGTAGAAATTAAAAATAAGTAAAAAAAGAAACACTACAACTTCTCACGTTCAGTGTATCTCCGCCCCATATTTGGGGATAGGCAGAAATTAGGGTTAGGGATTTTCAGATCTGAGAACAACCAAAAGTCAACAAAGTCCATTCCTTTCAAACTTCTCCATCAATTAGGGTTTTAGAATTAGGGTTTATATTTTGTGAAGTGCTTGTTAGGGGTGTAGAACAAGAGGGTAATTTTGAGCTGCCAATGCAATTTGAATTGAAATCGGAAAAATTTTCGGTTATTTTTGGGATACCGGAAAAAAGCTAAATTGTGAATACATCAATGTCTTGGGGAAGTCCAGAAGATATCTATCTCTCTACTTCTCTTGCTAGCTATCTTGACAGTGAGTTCCTTTCTCTACTCATGCTTCATTGTGTTTTTGGGGTTTTTTTTGTTTCCTCTAATAAATTTGATACTAATTCGAGTGGAGCGGTACGATTTTGACTACACAGAGTTTAAGAAAATGAATAATATTTTTCAATCTTGTGGTTTTAAACTAAAATAGATAAGATGTACCAACATGTCCTTTAATCTTGTGGTTTTAAACATGTCACGTGTAAAGTTAAAATTAAAGATTTGCAAAAAAAAAAGAGGAAAAAGACATTTTTCTTGAAACGGACTAAAAAGTAAAGTAAGATAAACAAATTGAAACGGAGGGAGTAGTTTGGTATTGAGGCTTACTTGATTGAAGTTCGATGCTAATAATACGTTTATGTCAGTTGGGTAAGTCTTTTTTGTTAATAAAATTGAATCTTGGTGTAATGTTCAGAATATGTGTGTTCTTACTCAATTGTGCCACTGGTTCTTTTGATTGCGTTTTGATGCATGTTTAGAGGTTCTGTTAATGGGTGTTTACTCTAATCTAAATTTGTTGATGCAAGATCTGATTTCTGAATCAGAATTCCGTTGAGATATCTGATGAGGCTACATGTCCACATAAAGACTTGATTTTTAATCAATTTTGCTGGTTTGAGTAACTGTTTATTTATCATCTATCGGAAAGAAATAGCCTTACTGGAGTAGGTTGATCTACTTGAATTCAAATAACACATTTATTATCTCTTTCTGTTTTCTTAGCTCACAAGTTAGTGTTAGAATTTTGATCAAAGTACCTTCTTTAATGGAAGCACAGAATACCAGGAAGACGTTGAAACAGTAAATATTTTCCTCTGCTTAAGAAATCAAACAGGGGATGAGATTCCTCCTGTTGAATGTAGAATATATCTTGGAAGATGTTGAAAGTGAATTTTCCCTCAGCAAGAAAATCAAACAGGGAGATGAGATAACTTAGAATCTCCTCTTGAATGTAGAATATATTTTGTTCTAGTGTTTCAGCTTTAGAACTTAAGACTCTTTGTCGGAGAAGGGTGAGGTGTTGTTTTGACATAAACAATATAAAGATTTAGCTTCAAAATCATTTCACTCTTTTCTGTTCAACCCTAGAATTTGTCTGATCTTGAATGCTGGAGGAATGACGATCCTGTTAATTTCGAGGGTGACTAGCATTTGGTAAGGGTAGAGAAGTGACAGTAATGGAAATCTTCAAAAGAAGGATGGTATATGTAGCCTCAAGATTTTCTGTATGAAGCGTTGACATCTAATTGTGTCATGGAGAACGCTGCTTATAAAAGCTTAAGAGTAGGGAAACTGAACTAAGACTGTCCAACTAGAGTATAGCCGGAAGGAGCTAACGTTTCAAACCCCTCGTGTGAATTTTCATCCCTTCAAGGCGGTAATTTTCGGCTAAGCTATTGAGATTACTCGGGAGAAGCATGAGTGATTTTTTGTATTGAAACTTGAAAGTGTAAATTTATATTACTATTTGTATGAAGCAAACTAGCATACAAGTGGTCATAGTTTTATAGTGTAACTTATCCTGTTTTAAGTTCCCTAGGTCCTATATCTTTCTTTTTCTTATTTTGACTTGATATATCCTTCACAGAGAAACTTCTCGTGTTGCTGCGAGATGGGCGGAAGCTTTTGGGGACGCTTCGTTCTTTTGACCAATTTGGTAGGGTTCTCTTGTCACAACTTCAGCTTCACAACAATAAATAACCAGCTAAAGGAAATGTTGTCTGCCATTTGTAGCTAATGCTGTCCTAGAAGGTGCATGTGAGCGTGTTATTGTTGGTGAAATCTACTGTGATATTCCCTTAGGTCTTTATATTATTCGAGGGGAAAATGTCGTCTTAATTGGCGAGTTGGTATGCATTGCTCTCTCTCTTACCCCCCCCCCCCACACACACCCACCCACCCATATTTTCTTTTTAATGCGTTTTTTTTTCCTACTTAGTATACCTGCACCTTTTGCTCATAGATTTTGTTTTGATTAATAAGGATGTAGATAAGGAGGAACTTCCACCCCACATGACTCGTGTCCCAGAAGCTGAGATAAGAAGGGTATGACCCCTTTGCTCTTTATCTTGACTAATCTGTAATTAAGTTCATGTTGAAACATGAGAATGCCTTGGGGCCATCATTTGTTTGCAACTAGGTTTAAATTTTTGTTAACATGTTTAACTCCTAATCTGAGTTTCACTCTCTGAGAATATTTGAATATTATATACCCTACTGTAAAATAGAAGTGTCATGTAATCCTAGTGGTCTTTAAGTTTGTGTTGATCTTTCTGAATAGCACTTACCTTTTCCATTTTGCACGTGATCTGTTTCTGGTAAAATCTCTCAAATAATTTTTAGTTTGCAAAGATCAAAACTAGAAGAGTATGTGTCAGCAGATGCACTCGACAAAAAGGAAAAGCATTACCTTTGTCAGTTTCTTTGAAAAATATCTACGAGAAATTAGTGTCATAGTACTTAGTAGGAAAGTTTATTACATCAGAAGCTGGAAAATCCCCCTGCCACTCCCAAAGAATAAATAATAAACTAAAACAAGACAGAATAAACGGTAGTTATTCTGTGATTTTGGCTTTAACGTTGTCCCTTGTATATTTCGAACATTGTAGAGTTATTAAAAATGGATGTTCTTTGTATTTAGTACTCTACAATCATCTCCAACTCTACTTTCGCTTCTTCTGAAAACGGGCTCTATTTGTCTTCTGTATGAGAAATCATGCACCCATGAATCTATAAGAGGAGGTTTCAGCTTGTTCCTACTAGACACTCGTTGTGAAAGATCGGTTGCCTTCTGTTTTTTTGCATGTTTGCTTTATTGTTGACTAGTCGGCTTCTTTTGCACATTTGCACGTCCTAACTGCCCGCCGGATCCTGTTTTGTTTTTACTTAAAACGCTTTCTCTAATAATAGGACGACGGAAGCTATTAAATGATAGAACACACACATATTGATATCATAAAACTCCACAGCCCCCAGATCCAGTAAACCCAAAAGTGGCCCTTCCCCACTATTGGAAGATATAGTAAAAGTTTGAATTCCAAAATGAAATTTTATTCTTGAAACTCATGAATATACCAAGGCTTCATTTGTTTTTATTAAGATTAAGACGTCCCTTTAAAAAAAAAAAGATGAATGCACATATGAATAATAATATGTTGTATTAAGATATGAATAGACTATTTTAAAACAATCATATGACCGTTGCCAGTGGTGATAGCTAGCAGTGATGGTTGTGGGTGTCGATTGGGATTGTGTTGGGCGATGGTGGTGGTTGTTGGTAGTAGCTAGTGGTGATGGTGATTGACAACAAAGATTAATAGTGGTTGCTGATCGTGACAGTTGGTAGTGGCAATAATAATTGTGGTGGACGATAATGATAGCTAATGATGGTGGTGAATGATGACGGTGGTTGGCAATAATAGTGATTGGTGGTGATGATTGTAAATAATGGCTAATGGTGGTGACAACTGACTGTGGTGATTGGCAACGGTGGTTGTGGGTGGTGGTAATTGATAATGGTGCATCGTGAAAGTGGATGGAGTAGTGGTTGCCTCTTACTGTATTTGTAGAAATTCTTGATGAGATATCTTAGTGATATTAAAACTTTGTTATAAATCTTAATGATTCAGATCTATTCAAACCCACTAAGTGGTTGTAAATTTAAAAAGCAAACATACCTAATGATTAAGATATGAATAATTAAGATTCAGACCTAAAAGACAAACTTACCTAATGATTAAGATTAAGACCATTAAGTGCAAACAAATGAGCCTTATTATTTGAAATCATACAATAGTGTTGTATGATAGTGTTTGCTCCATTTCCTTTTACTTTTATCTGCTTTCATGTATATTATTGATGTATCATCTGAGTTTTAACTCTGATTCTGTCTAATTGTCGATATCAGGCCCAAAAAGCAGAAAGGGAGGCTACAGATCTTAAAGGTACAATGAGAAAGAGGATGGAATTCCTTGATTTGGATTGAAGTGTCTTGCTCATACCAGGTTCAGCTTGGATTCTTGCCATGCCTTCCGCAAATATTATCGTGGTTGCTTGGTGGTGGCAAAAAGTGTCTACGACTCGGTTGCTCTTTTCTCACTGGTTGTACCCTGGATCTGTAAATGTTCATTGTAACATCTACAGTACATGATTGCTGCTGGGTGTGGGAGTTGTTATTGCTATTATCTTCTCGTATGTCTCCTCTGTTAGATGTTCTGAGTATAGTTGGTAGGGTCATCTTTCTGGTAGTACAGGTACTTTACCTGTTGATGGTAAAAGTGACCCAACGTTCTTCCATTGTTCTCTTATTTTAGTATGGAAGAATGTAAACTTCTATGGTTAATTGTATAGACTGAAATCGGGATTTAGCATTTTATCCCGTTGAAAAGACTGTTTGTTTTGTTTATATTTTCTGTTTCGTTTGTTATTGCATTGCTTCAGAATTAGTTATTTTTTCCAGGTAACCTTTTTTCTTCTTTGAAAACTCTTTTGCCTATAAGCTTCGTAAGTCTCCGATAAATTCGGACAATAATTTACCCATTCTTGAAAAGTTATAATTTATTAATGAATGTAGGTATATTGGAAGGATGGGGACGGGAAGTTCTATGTTTAGCTAATAATAATGCAGAAGAAACAAAGGAAAAGTACATATAGGTTGACATTTATGTTCAATATCAATTTTTCAAGTTAAAAGAATTCGTTTTTTCTCTGTATGATGAGAGATTTCCTTAGATCCTATTTTTCTCCACTTGGTAGGCCAGAAAGCACTACATTTAATTTTGATTAAAGTTGTTGCCATGTGATCTGGAGATAACGGGTTTAAGTCGTGGAAACTGTCTTTTGCAGAAATGCATGGTAAGGTTGCGTACAAATTACAATAAATCTTTGTTGTTAGGCCCTTTCTCGAATCCCGTGCATAGTTAGTTAGAGCTTTAGTGCACCGGGTTATCCTATAAGAATAAGAAAAATAATTCAGCTAAAAGGATAGAGAGTTGTTTCTCTTCAGTTTATTTCGAGTTTGAAATTTTGCTTTCACGAACGCGCACAGAGCATCGAAAATATTTTTTCACATTTGATATTTGTATTAAATTTTATTTTTCATGTTTAAGTGAGGTATATTTTTGCAGGGGTACATAGACCTCCTTGTTGTATCAGTTGTCTGGGTCTTGCTGGTCAGTGATTTAGACTAGAAAATAAATAGACCATTCGGGGTCATTTTCCAATTCAATTCTATAATTTCAAAGTCTTACATCCTCATCTTCGTTGATTTTAAAACAACATTGTTTGACCACAAAAAACTCGAATAGTACATGATTGACTAGTCAATGCTTTCTTACCAATAGACTTAATAGGAATGTCTCAATTTGTTGTTCTTTGTATCATTCCACTTTTCCCCGAGCCGGAAATGGAGCGGCAGTTGTAATCTTCTCTGTAGAAAATTGCATCTTGGAATTGTAGTTATGATAGATAATTCACTTTGTCATGCGATAGATAATCTTATGATTTTGGAATAAGTTTTATTCTGATTTCAGTTAATAACCAAACATTGAACAAATTTAATCCCAAATTTATACTCCTATGATCAAAGGCGTCTCAATAAAATTAGTGGTTCAAAATCAAATTTTAAATATATGCGCATATATGCAATAATAATAATAATTTAGAGTTTTATTTTTGTTTTTACCCGTTACTTGTTTTTAGTGCAGTATTCTCAAAAGACATTAATTTTTTAACTTCAGTAATATTATTATTTATAAAAGTAAGGATTAATTCTAATTAACAAGATGTTAGCCATTTGTTTGCAACACATTACCTTGAATGTTGTCGTAAAGACTTTATTTATTAATATGAAGATTAGAGTTGTTTAATTCAGATCTCTAAAATATTTTTGATAAAAAGTAGACACTAATTCTTTCTTTTTTTTAATTTAAATTTTGTACCTTTTATTTTTATAATCTTTAATATAGTTTTAACTGAAATTAAAATTATAAAATTCACTATTAAAATTCTTTGAGGTTTAAAGCAAACATTTTATTAGCTTCACCCTTGAGCCACCCTGCGTGTGATAACAAGGTAACCCTTGTAACCAAACGGCCCCTTTATTGTAACGTGGCATAAGTAACATTCACAAAAGAGAAAATTTAGATAAGCAATTAGATAAAGCATTTTCCATATTGGGGTCGACAAAGCAAGTTCTCTATATCTCATGAAGTGTTTGTTTGTTCACCAACCCTACAACAAGCTAGGAAAATTTTCCATATTACTCTTTCTGACTTGTTCCTTCGACTTCCCAGTATACATTTGAATCCTTGTGGACCATTATGCCTCTTGGAATTGGCGGCTGAAGACAAACTTAGACCCTTGAAAATTGAATGTTGATGAATCAAACTAGCTAACAAAACGTCGGCCTAATTTGACCTGGAAACAGAACACAAGAAAATCATGTTTTCCTGACCATGGTAACGTAGGAAAGCCCAGCTAGAAGGAACATGGCAGCTACCTTCTTAGTCTAAGGGTACATCATAGAATGAAAAATAATTTATTTTCAAAAAATATGAACAATATAATGTTATAAACCGAGGCTGATCCAAGATTTGGAATTTATGAATTCATGTAAGTTCATATATAATAATAAATGAGTTTACAGTCAAATATGTATAGATATTGCAATGGATTTCTAAATGCATATACAGGGTCTGGACAAAAGCTATTGGGTTCACATGAACATATATATTACGTGGTAGTCCCTGGCTATTGGTGTTATAGAGAGGCGGGGAATGCAGGGTTAATGAAGAGATGTGGAAAGATTGGAACTGCAAATGATGTACTTGCAAATTTAGCACACTTAAAAGTTCAAACAGGACTGCTGCAGCCTGCAAGAGATCATACATTTGGAAACTAACAATCTGAAGCACTTCAGAGAGCTCATTAACACTGTTCCTTGTAAAAACAAGCAGGAATTATCCACTTATATTGTGTTCTGACTGTAGCAAAATTTTCAGAGTTCCAATTCTTCTTCTTTTTTTTTAATTCAGAGATAAAGTAAGTATTCATGTTTGAAAGTATTGAACAATTAAAGTGATTGGTAGTTTTCTTGATCTCCAACAACAGCTAAATAAGCACCACTTATCTTTTTTTTTTTGTTTTGAAGTATAAGCATCACTTACCCTATCAGTAAAAGGATACAAACTAAACAAAAAACTCCATGATTCTGCATGGTGCTTTACTAAACACACAGGCAAATGGTCATGCCGCGAGAACTTCCTGTGTTATAGTTGGAAAATCAAGAAGAACTGTCTTCATTTCATTGATAAAACCTTAACTTTGTAAGCAGTAAGAAGACAGCAAGGGAAATACTATAAATTATGATATTGTTAATGTTGTTCTGAAATCAAGTTTACTTCAAAGACTTCAGTTTTAAGGGTATTGTCTTTAGGGATGCTTCCTTCAATGTTCAGACTATATTTAGCACCTGATAAGAAGCATGGGTTTAGAGGGTGACCTGCAAGGATAATTGAGACTCCGAACTCATAATTTTGATGTCTCGAAAATTTCTGAGTAAAACCAAAAGCACCAATTCAGATATGGACATAATGAAATAAAATCTAACATATGGAAGAAATACAACAAGATCGCGCTTACAGGGCAGGAGCATTCAGGCAGAGGTGCAGAATATCATAGATACAGCTGATCTTCCCAAAATTTTCTGCTTTGCGCGACAATACATGAACTCCATAAAAAACAGAACGCCAGAACCTCAGCCTCCTCCTAAATGACTCCACAAAAAAATTCAAAGAATGTCCTAAGATTCTAATTAGTGAAAACTTATAACGTTTCACTGAGATCTTCTTCTTATGTGCTGTGAAACTTGGTACCCCTCGAAGAAATCCAAGACAGCAGTCTCAATGTCCTCACCAGAATACTTGATATAGTTTTCCGGATGCCTCCCACTCTCAATATGACTCCTGAACCTCCCGAGAAATGATCTATAAGCTGGGATCAACTTCTCGGATACAGAAATACGCAGCTCCTCCCGGAGCTGAGTATCCGGTATCAACCAGGTGGACTGAGTCCTGTGTACCTCTTCAAACATAGCATTGAAGGTCTTAAACCGCTCTCTTAACGCACTCTTAGACACCCCAGATGAAAAACTGCCTTTAACATGTAAACCCTCATCTCGCAAACAATGTAAAACATTCACCCAGGTTGATCTCTGGTAGTTTGTAGCTGCTTGCCTGAATTTCCCTGTTAATTTCCTTAAACAATCATCCCCTACCATCTCCCTTAGCTCAGGTGACCCTTTAATCTTCTGAACAATATAATGTACATTGTTCATCATAAATAAATGTGCCAATGAAGTATCTCTATAGCACTTAGACTTACCTTCCAAATTGAACTGCAAAATCACAGCAATCCAGATCAAATGAAGCGCCAATGGGGTCTGTGATTCTAGCTCCGCAAAATCCATATCAGGGGTGTTAGGATCACTCGAATACCTTGACCCCGTTGACGGCTTTGAGACAATCAATTCAGACATGGTCTGTTTGTAATCCGAGATTAAACTTATGTAGTTCATAACATACCTAGTCAAGGGATGAATTGTCCCTCCTGGTACAGGAACCTTAGAAGGTTCTCGAAGCACTGCATTTTCAAATTCAGATAATATCCCTCTTGCAGCCTCTGCTAACCTAGATAATATCTCTACAGCTTGAACCCTAATTGACTCCGAAGATTTTGAATCGAAAACAATCTCAACATCCACCAGTAAATCCGATAAAGCATCATGAAGATCCAATATCTTAAACAACTTCTCCGGTGATCGACGACTAATGCTAATAGCTTCAGCAAAATTGAACAGCTGAATAGCTGGACCTTTAATTGTCTCCATGAAACAAGCATCATCCGTTGCAGTGCCTAAACCTTCGAAGATTTGCTCACAGAGTTTCTTCTCACTAGCGAAAAGTATCCGAACGCATACTTTTGCAGCTCGTATCCACCGCCGGATCTTCGTTTCCAGAGTTTCCCATTCTAATCTCTGGATATCTCCGATGCTCAGCTTCTCTATTCCGAGTTTGCGGAAGCTCAAGTCCACTGCAGACTTGCGTACACTGCCATACACCTGAATACACTCCCGAAGATATCCTGCCAGAATCATTCGCTCGGCGATGCATCGGAGATCGTAAATTGCATCGGAAGGCATTAGATCGATTTCACGAATGCTATTCGTAGATCGATAGCTGCAGCTGCTGTTACTCTCTTGATGCTCCAAGTCCTTGGTCAACGGCGAGTCTGACTCCTCGTAGTCTTCGTCAGGCAAAGGACTACTGTCAGTAAGAGATTCAGCTTCCATAGGAGTCGTATGAGCCATAAGTATATTACGAAACTCATCTTCAAGCCTAGCCATGGCGATCTGGATCGCACTATTAGCTTTGTTCTGGTCATCGGAAAGTGTAGCAGACTCCATCGACCGTTGGATTTCATCAACGGCTTGCAAGTACCGATCGATCTCATGGCGATCGCCGGCGAAGATCATCTTCTCTCGAGCATCTTCCGACGCCGTGGAATCCCACCGGAGGATTATCTTCTCAGCTGACTCAAACGCAACGACGTCGTTTCCAGGTGGTTCCATTATTAGCCTTGAAATTATCGGAATCACGAAAATAATTTGTGAAGCTTAGAGAGGAAAATGAATGATAATGAGAAATTCAAAAATGGAGGCGAAGGTGAAATTTGTGTGTTTTTTCTCTATGGTAGAGGTACTAATAATACTATTCTGAAATTTAATTTAAAAAATATATATTTACTTTACTGTTTGAAAATGGAGTTCTGCCAAAATAAAAATAAATGATTTCACCGGCGAAGGAATCATTTGAATATTCCGATGGCCGATTCAAATGGCTTTTAGAATTTAGTTTAATGAATTATCTTTAATTTTAGAGGATAAAGAAAAATATATATATCCGTGAATGGGGGAAATGGAACTTTTGTTTTGTCCTATATATGCGCACACTCTTTTTACTGGACAAAAAGGAGAGAATATAGGAATAGTAAATTTCACTTTACCTCCTGAAATCCAATACTCACTCCTAACTATTTTACTTCTCACGTCATTTTATTTACACGCCTCTTAAAAAAATATTTAATAAAGGATAATTTAATTAAATTATTTTTATTAATTAATTGTCTCAATTTAATACTATTTTTTCATATTAATATCTTTTCATATTTATGATTAAAAGTAAAGGTGTAAACATATGTCTTAATTTTCTAAAATGATAAGTATTCCCTCCATTCTTTTTAAATTGTCATATTTCGCTTTTCAAAAGTCAATTTAACTAATTTTTAAAGTTAAATTAGATCAAATTAATTTAATATTTAAAATTAAAATTTAGAAAAACTATACAAAAAGTATTATAAATTATATTTTTTCTCATATCAATATAATAAAAATCCACATTTAAAAATATTGATCAAAGTTTATATCGTTTAGCTTTTAAAAAGGAAATTATGACAACTAAAAAAAACGAAAAAAGTATCATAAACTAATTATTTTTAATAAAGATGACAATTAAAATGATCCAAAAGGAAGTAGCATTTCTTTTATATTTTGAATAGGATATAAATCTCCTTATTTTAAATCAATGACAAAAAAAGTTGGATCATTACATATACTTAATAAGACATACTTAAAAGTATATCATTACATGTACTCGTTTCTTTGTTGCTGGCTTGTTGCACATTTGAATTATATGTTATTATGTGATTCTTATGTATGTTTGCTGCACATTTTGTTGTTCGACGTCTATTCAGTGGCAGAGCCAGAATTTGTTGAAAAATAGTATATACAGCGGAAGCATTCCAAGAACATATTGCTTACATGAATAATAGACAATAAATATCAACACGTAGTACACATAAAGTGTGCTGTAAATTAATCAAGAATTACCTCTTGAAGCGTGAGCAGAAATCTTGAAGCAAGCCCGACTTTAGTTCTACGGTATTCTCCAGTGATCCCAAATTTACAATCGTACTCTCTCAATACTTGGGTGGGCAATTATTGTGCAGAAAACTATTTTTGTATTGTATACCTTTCTAGGTTAGAAAAACACCTATTTATAGAGGAGCTCTCCCAATTCACAAGGGAGAGCCAAAAAAGAAAACATGTGCTTCTTCCAAAAAAAAAAATACGTGTGTGTTTCTTTTGAAACTAGAAAACACATGCTTGTTTTCCTTCTTTTTTTTTTTTGTTTTATTCCTTTTCCCCTAGAAAATAGGATTCTGAGTTCTAGTTAAATATGAGCACTGTAGGGACCACAAAATTAATTACTGAGACTCCCTATTATGGAAATAATTTAAAATATTAATTTAAATTATTCTTACCATAATAAATTACAAATCATTCCACTAGAAATTCGTAATTGCACTCCTCTATTTTTATCTCATAATTTCCTATTAAACACTTATGTAATTTCTCATGTTAAGATTACAGATACTAATCAATGAATTAAATTACTGACGAATTTAATTAATGATTAATTTTCTTTAGAGCAATGCTTAACTTATTTCATATGTCGGATTCATAAATCCACCGGCCGGGTTTACACATGAAAACTTATAAGCTTCTCATAAAAGGTGTATCATCAATCTCTATACCGAGACATGGATTCTATCAACTAACTTATTATTTCACCAATATATATTATTATCATCCAATCTATCAGGCATGTTGACCCATCTCAGGATCTCGCCTTTTAATAAATCAAAACGATAGGCTCATAATAGTTGTTGACACCCAATTTTGGCCCTCCTTTTTCCCATAATTAATTTTTATATGCTTCTTAATCCCGAGGATTTTTCCAAAAATATTTTTTTTATTCCTATATTCTTTAGTAAAAATTTTGGCACCAATAATCATTTTTAAAATGATTTCCTTTACTTTTTATAATAACAATTACTAAAAATATTGTATCTTATAAAATCACCAAAATATTTTATAATTCATTCTTTTTAACAAGATATTGGTATAGTAACTTTTATTTCAAACTCTAAATGAGATTTGTCGTATCGCTATAACATTTCCTAAATATTGTTCTATCAATTGAGGATTGCGATTACGCGTATCAAAATTATTTCTTAATCAACTATGTACGTATTGAAAAATTAATTAGGATAAAAGAAGCATCGTTAAATTAATTAAATGGAAAAACGATTAGGGAAAATTACATTTTTTCTACAAACTAATTCATTTACCTATACATGTTTGGGCCAATTTTATACCTCTTTCTACCCAAAACCTCCTAACCCACTACCCAATTCAGCTGACCCAGCCCAATACTCCCCAACCCACGGCCCAAATTCTTCAACTAAACACACCCCTAATTCTTTCTTTCTCTCCACTTCGTCCAGCCCAAACCAACGCCTGACCCGGCCCAACCTCACCACTAAACCCACCCCTAATTACTTCACTCTCCACTCTCTCACTCCATCAACAGCCAAACCAAACAGCCCCCCCAAACCCCCACTTCGTCCACCCTCAACCCCAACTGCCGACAGACCACCCCCACCCCCAAAAAACCTCACCTCAACGCCGCCCAAACCCCAAAGACCCGCCGGATTTTGCGGGCAAACGGCGACCACACCCTCTCCCGTCACCTCACAGCGTCCCCTCCCCTTTTTGGAGGCTTTTTGTAGCCTCGAAAAGGTCGTCACCGCCGGTGGCAGACCTCGGAAAAGAGGAAACCCAGCCGACCGTCTGCTCCACACCGCCGACCCGTCACCATCTCTTTCAAATCCGTCTGAAAAGTAGGCATCTCATCTTCTTTTTTTTTTCTGATTTTCATCATTTCTTTTGCAACTTGGCTTTCCAAGAATTCAAATTTTGAATTCTTGGAAAGAAACCGTTGGAGCCTTAGAATTTCGGCTATAAAAGGACGAACACACACACACAGACAGGGCGCGGATTTTTTTTTTATCAGACAAAGATCAGAAAAAATTATCAAAAAAACAGCTCACAACAATTGTTCTCCCATTGTTCACTATCAATTTGCTTTTACTCACTACTCGTTTCGCTCCCTCTGTTTCGTTCGCTCTACTCGGAAAACCGGAGTCGGAATTCGCTAGTTTGGAACTCAACACTTGACGGCCTCAATCGCTGCCCAACACAAGGTAAATCCTATCCCGTCTAATTACTTTATGTTTAGTTTTGTGATCCATTGATTCGTGCGGGTTTGGTTGTTCTTGTTTGGCTGATTTTAGGCATTAAAAATGTGAAACAAAATCAGTTTCTGGCCGTTTGGTTTAGCTTATGTGATTGTGAAGTGTTTACAATTCAAGGTTTGGTTTAATTGTTGTAAATGGTTGGCTGTTTGGTACGAATTATCGAGCAAGACTTGAAGTAATGTAGTTGTCGGGATGTTGGTTTGTATTTAAGGTTGATGGTGTATTGAAAGATTATTTATAACCTTGAATTAGCTTGAAATGAACCTCAAGAGGCTTCGAGTTTTTCCGGGTTTATACCGCTGAATGTTTAAGGATATTGTTGTGATCACTTGATGACTATAATAATTGTTTAGTTCGTCTCTTATAATTTTTCGTTCCCGCAAGGTGTTGGCAGCCTTCGTTTAGCGTAAAAAGGATTTAAAGTCTTAAAACTTTAGATTAGGATGATAAGACTACGAGTTTCAAGCCCTCAACATGGTTAACCGTTTGTTTGTAGACCTTTTGTGCTATTTGTTTCAAGATGTGGGTGCGGAAGTGGTGACTTTGAACCTTATATATGATTGAACAAGCATGGAACTTTATTATTGCAGTAGCCATAGTTGGTTTGAATGTTTTTCTTATGTGTTTTGCTGACATACATTTGCCTAAGCATCAAGAGTGCCACTTAGTTTGCAAAGTTGAAATTAATGAGTAGTGACTCTCGCTTTCTTCATTTAAACTTATGTCATAGTGAAGTTGGCGGACTAATTCATTAATTTGTTTGTCCTCATTTTGGTTGGTTGGTTGATTTCGTGTAAACCCAAAAAGTATATGTTGTTATGCTTGCATTTCTTGTAGTTCAATTTCTTAAGATAGAAAAGTTTGCAATAAGTTTAGTCGTTTCATTAGTCCCGGAAATGATGTTTAGGATAGGAATGTACATATTATGATTATATATGTCTTTTAGCGTTTTGTTAATATTGTGGTCTCTAACTTTTCTTTAAACACCTTAATCCTAGTAAAAAGTGGTTGATTTAGTGTGCATTTGTTAGAAGAAGAGGGCTGCCCGTATTTTCATTATTTTGGTTTTAACTCGGGATCAATTTCGGGAATACTAGCTTAAGGAACTCATTATAAGCCAACGTAGTAGTTTGGTTCTCCTTTAATCTCCCGGTTATTAGTGTTATCTTTTTGAAGTGATTTGTTTCATAACTACTTTCTTTACTTGAAATAAATAATAATAAAGTTTTAATATTGCTACTTGTTGTGTACTTTGTTTTCCAATAATCGACTAGTGTTGAAAATGTTCGTTTTGCCTAAGTTCTTTTCGGATAATCATCTCATGTTAGTTCGTTTATGCTCTAGTCAAATAAATTCGATCATTTGCTAAAAAATGAAGCAAATATGGTTACATGTCGTCTTTCATATATTCTTGTGTATTTACCAAATAGCATGTTTGTTTTCTTTATCACTTTATTGTTAAGTTTGGCATATTTCTATATTTTTGTAAACTTTGTTATGCAAGTTACTAATCCTTATCACCTTTCTTTGTTTCATGTACACCCCGGAGAGTTGGAGTTCTCATTTGAAACTCAATCTCGGCCCAAATATGTTTTGGGTCGAACAACTATTAGGAACCATCGCGGTGTTTCGGAGTCACTCACTAGGAGATTAATTCCTCCAAAGGAACTTAATATACTTAGCCCTTTATTTTCTATATGTTTTTTCTTATTATTTGAATTTGTTTAACTAACCTTGTATTATTTGGATATGTGTTTTTCTTTGTGACTTCGATTAACATTTATCCTTCGGCTTACCATTTGGTTTGATTAGGAGATTTAGTTTGAAATTTTGAAAGAGTTTTCCTTCATTCCTTTAGCTTAGGCAAATATTTCTAATTTCCCTTTTAAATCCTTTAAAATTAGTGTTTAAACACTTTCAAAAATAGTAGTGATAAATGGTGAATAGTGCAGATTTTTTATTAACTAACTTAGGCTTTGTTTCAAGAAGGACTTTGTTCCAAATAACTCGCGGTAGATTTTTAAAAACATTAATTAGCGATTCAATTTATTTCACACCAATAGTTAGTCATTCTTAGGCTTTAAATTATAAAATGCTTTATCTAATTTAGGCAAGCCTCCTTTATATTTATTAGTAATTTATGTATTCTCTTATTCTAACACCAATATTTTACAAGTATTTTGCTATACTCTATATATATTTTGAAATTTTCAGATTTTTGAAGCCTAAAAATGCAAGGTATATATGTCATATGTTATCTACTACAAGGTATATTTATATTTTACTTACTCTTCTTTCTACTTAAATTATACATATATTATTTTATCACAATTACATTTACGTACATAATACTTTCTTTCATATTCAATGCATGTTCATTTTCACTTTACGAATAAATGTCTTCTTTACATGAAAACAAATAATTTTCGTTCTCTACTCAAGTTTTCAAATTATTCTGTTACATGAAATATATTTACAAAACAAATATGATTTTCTCTTATATCTTTTTCTCTATTACTAATATATTCCTTACATACTTTTACTTATCCAAATCTTTTAAAATAATAAACTTTTCATGATTTCCTATATTTTAAATATACATACGTCATTTTATTTTCTTTCTATAAACATGTCATAAACTTTCTCAAACTTTAAGAACTACATATATTTTACTTTACAAAGGTATATTTATTATAAATAATATCTTTCATCTTTTTACATAGCTTTTAAGTATATATTTCTTATAAATCATAAAGTTTTACATACTTTAATTATTGCTATTAAACTTTTCATATTTGACATGTACGTACATATGTTTCATCTTTTTTACCATAAGCATATTTTATATTTTGCCTATTGTAGTGGCATGTGTCATATACTTTGAGTTTTTTCTTTAAATTAATTAAACACGTTTTTATCACCCTTTTTTTTTTAGCAAATAATGAGCAAATAACTTTCCCAAATATTGTTTTCTAAACTGAGTTTAAGGACTATCTTCGGATAGGCTCTGAAGGGTGCCTAACACCTTCCCTTCGAGTAACCAAAACACTTACTCAGAATCTCAAACGTTTTCGCAGACTAAAAAACAGAGTTTTACATACAAAATGGTTTCCTAAGTTTCCTAAAATTTAGGTGGCGACTCTAAACCCTTTTCCAAAACAAAGGCAGAAAGAGCCGGATGTTGCAAGCATATTTTGGCCAGTCCGAAATAGGGCGCGACAATAGTTATATCAAGATTGAGAATATAAGTACATTTAATAGTTTAGAGAATATGTTTTTATCAGTCAGTCTAAAACATCTATCTCTACTCGGTCCTGTTCAATACATACAAAATGCACTAGCACGAGAAGTTAGAACTATACCATTCTCGTAATCAAGATAAATTACTTTTAATCTCGTGCTACAATCATTCTGATGGTTTGTCCAAATTTTCATCTACGATTGTGAACTATAACTATAACTTATAAGAACTGATGATTTAATCTTCTGTGTATAAGTTTAAACTCTATACACCAAATCATCTACTATATAAGTTGAGGACACATACATGACAAAATGATCTATTTAATGTAACACTTTATTGAATTAAATAAATAAATAAATAATCATTCAATAAATAATACTATATCAAAGTCGCATGGTTAATAGTATATCCTAACAATCTCCCACTTAGACTCGTAACCATGCACCTACAACTCTAATGCCCATTCCTTCTACATGCCTATCAAAAGACTTTTGTGGCAAGACTTTTGTGAAAGGGTCTGCCAGGTTGTTCTCTGATGCAATCTTCGCAACTACCACATCTCCTCTCTACACTATGTCTCGAATCAAATGGTACTTACGCTCAATGTGTTTTGTCCTTTTATGACTCCGTGGTTCTTTTGAATTTACAACCGCACCACTATTGTCACAATAAATAGTAAGTGGGGCTTCTATCGTAAGGACTACCCCCAAGTCTTTTAGAAAGTTTCAGAGCCATACCGCCTCCTTAGCTGCCTCAGAGGATGCTACATACTCGGTTTCCATGGTGGAATCAGCAACATAAGTTTGCTTGATGCTCCTCCAAACAACGGCTGCACCTCCCAAGGTAAACACATTTCCAGAGGTCGACTTACGAGGGTCTTTGTCAGACTGGAAATCTTAGTCTGTGTACCCTATTGACACTAACTCATTTGAATGGTAGACTAACATGTAATCCCTAGTCCTTTTCAGGTACTTGATTATATGCTTAACTGCCGTCCAATATTCTCGTCCAGGATTAGACTGAAATCTGCTAACCATGCCTACAACAAAGCAGATATCAGGTCTAGTACACAACATCGCATACATGAGGCTTCCAACAGCTAATGCATAAGGAACCACCTTCATGTTTTCTGTCTCAACATTTGTCTTAGGACATTGATCCTTAGATAGAGAAATTCCATGTCTGAAAGGAAGAAATCCTTTCTTGGAATTATGCATGCTGAACCTGGTAAAAATAGTATCAATGTAAAGAGCTTGAGATAAGCCTAACATCCTTTTCTTGCGATCACGAAGAACCTTGATCCCAAGGATGTGAGCAGCTTCTCCCAAATCCTTCATATCAAAATTACTGGACAACCATTCCTTAACTGAATTCAACAAGCCCACATTATTTCCTATGAGCAAGATAGCATCTATATACAATACCAGTAAAATCACTTTATCCCCAATCCACGTTTTGTATACACAAGATTCATTAAGACATTGCTCAAAACCAAAAGTTTTAACCGCATTGTCGTGCCCTAGAAGCTTGCTTTAATTTATAAATGGATCTTTTAAGCTTGCACAACATGTGTTCTTGACCTTTTTGAATGAAACCGTCTGGTTGTCATATAAAAATGATTTCATCAAGACTTCCATTAAGGAAAGCTGTCTTGACATCTATTTGTCAAATCTCATAATCATAATGAGCAGCAATGGATAAGAGAATTCTAATAGACTTAAGCATGGCTACTGGCGAAAAGGTTTCCTCATAATCGATCCCTTCTTTTTGAGTAAACCATTTTGCAACAAGCCTAGCTTTGTAAGTTTGTACTTTTTCATCTACTCCTCTCTTTTTCTTATAGATCCACTTGCATCCAATGGGTTTGACTCCATCTACAGGTGGTTCTACAAGATCCCAGACTTTATTGAAATACATGGACTCCATTTCTGATTTCATAGCAACAATACATTTTTCTGCATCTTTATCCTGTAGTGTTTCGTCGTAATTCACGGGTTCGGTATTCAACTCTTCAGGGATTCTGTCAAAAGACTCTCCCAAGAGTGCATACCGTATTGATTTTCTTATCTCTCTCCCACTACAATGAGGCTCTATAAGAGGGGCATGTACCGAAAGAGGTGCACTAGTATGATCTTGTGGTTGAACCACATCATTCATAGGATCTTGAGTCTTTATGTTATTCTTAGCACCTTGCGATGTGGGAATATCAACGACTTATTCCTCTAGTGCAATTTCCTTAATACTACTCCCACTATTTTGATGCAATGAATTCTCAAAATCTTGTACTCTTGGGACTATGTGTTCATCAACATCTCTCCCACTTCTAAAAGGCAATGGTATGTTAATTCTAACATCTGGGGTTTGATTTTGATTTTCATTATTGTCAGTAGATTAATTTTGATTCATTATCTCATTGCTTAATCCCTGTAAAAATTAATTTACTTCTAGAACGTGGTTTGTTAAAAATCCCTTTCTAGAAATTTGGCATTTGTATTAGAAATAACCTTCTTTTTTATAGGATTATAAAACAGACCACATTCCGTTTCCTTAAGGTACCCAATAAAAACACAAACTTCTGTTCTTGGTTTCAATTTTTTTGTCTTCCCTTTCAGCACTTGTGTTGAACATCCCAAATCCGAACAGGTTTCAAACTAGGTTTGTGCCCAGTCCATAGTTCTATGGGTGTCACAGGTACAGACTTAGAAGGAACTAAGTTCAAAATATAGTTTGCAGTTTCTAGTGCATATCCCCAAAATAAAAAAGGCAAATCAGAGTAACTCATCATAGATCTAACCATTTTTAAAAGAGTCTAATTTCTTGTTTTCGCTATACCATTCTGTTGTGGCGTTCTAGGTGCAGACATTTGAGACGTAATTCCTTGTTCTGATAGGTAACTAATGAACCCTGTAGAGAGATACTCGCCACCACGATCAGATCGTAGTGACTTGATAGATTTTCCATCTCGTTTCTCCGTTTCTGCCTTAAACTCTTTGAATTTCTCAAAGCATTCAGACTTACGGCGCAACAAATAAATATATCCATATTTTGATTAGTCATCAATGAAAGTCACAAAATACTCATAACCACCTCTCGCTTGAACGTTCATCGGGCCACACAAATCAGAATGAATTAACTCTAGTTTATCATTGGCTCTATTCTCTTTTGAGGGAAAAGGTCTCTTAGTCATTTTTCCTTCTAAACAGGATTCACATGTTGGTAGTGCCTCCACTTTTAATGAACCTAAAGGTCCATCTCGAACTAATCTTAAAATCTTGTCTAGATTTATATGACATAGACGCAAGTGCCATAAATAGGTCTCATTAAATTCAGAAGATTGTTTTCTTTTACTAGAAAGGTTAACATTATTCAGTTTAATGGTTTGCTGCAGTTCAGGAGAGACATTAATAATAAAAAGACCATCAATCAATGTACCAGCAGAGATAAAATATTTATTATAGCTAATAATACAACCGTTATCAGAAAAATTAACATTATAACCATCTCTTAAAGCTCTAGAAACTGAAATCAAATTTCTTATAACAGCAGGTGCATATAATGCGTCTTTTAAAATTAAAACTCTACCACTACCAAACGAGATACTAACATTTCCTAATGCTAAAGCTGGAGCTGCTGAGTCATCTGCTTGAAAAACACTAACTTCACCTCTAATCAGCTTGCGCGTTTCTTGAAAACTCTGCATTGTAGTGCAGATGTGATCAGTGGCTCCTGAGTCTACACACCATGACGTGGTAGAAACAGCCGCTAAACACGTTTCAACGACAAGTGAAAGTGAGTTATCGAGCTTGTTTTTCTGCTTGGCTAAGAAAACTGGACAATGTGCCATCCAATGGCCTGACATCTTGCAATGAAAACACTTGTCGTTAGGCTTTTTCATGCCTCCAGTTAGAGCTACAACTTTCTTAGCATTGTGAGTCTTTTTCTTCTTCTTTTCACCTTTTGGTTTAGAAGTAGAACATTTCTCAATAAAGTTATGACCCTGAAATTTATATTGACTCATAATAGTGCTAAGGGAGGTAACATAAGACATATTGAATCTAAGATTGAAAAAATTACAATAGATCAACAAAACAGTCATATAAACATTGAATAATTAAATTCAAACTCATCATATACATATATATTCATGCATCTAAAATAGCCAATCGATGGGATTGGAGAACTACTCATGCAATACATATATATGATGACCGATTATTCACTCCATGAACTTTTACAGACCTAACTCAGATGGAGAGTCTATTGTTAGTTTAAGTTAAGTGAAAATCAAAACCCTAGTTACATTGATCCAATCATATATTACTCAGTTAAGGAGAGTTAATACAGATTATCAAACTAATAATTAAATACGTAGTGACTTGTATTAAATTTATCTGATATGGAGGAAGGTCTAAGCCAGCACATAAACTTAATACTTCATTACTATTTAATCTTGGTGTTTATGGGAATGAACCTTTTGATCACCAAACAAATTTTTGTTTCAAATTTATGCACTCTAAAAATTTTCAAAAAAATTGCACCAAATTCTACAGTTCATTCAATATACCATCTCACACACATATATAATGACCGATTATTCACTCCATAAACTTTCACAGATCTAACTCAGATGGAGAGTATACTGTTAGTTTAAGTCGAGTGAAAATCAAAACCCTAGTTACATTGATCCAATCATGTATCACTCAGTTAGGAGAGTTAATACAGGTTATCAAACTAGCAATTAAATACGTATTGACTTGTATTATATTCATCCGATATGGAGGAAGGTCTAAGCCAACACATAAACTTAATACTTCAATACTATTTAATCTAGGTGATCATGAGAACGAACTTTTATGACCAATTGAATTTTTCTTTCTACAAATTTTTCAAAAAAAAAAATCCAGAAAAAAATACCACATCAATGTCTCCATACCATCTCATGCATCATACACACAATGAAAATGGTGACATGTTGAGAACAATATTGCAATAATCCATTGAATATTATATTGTACTAAAACATGCTTTTATTAATTCAAAACTTTTCAGAATTAATTTCTTCAAGAATCATGGGACACCGTCGACATTCATGTGAAACAGAAAAATACACCCAGTTGATTTTTCCTCTTGTTTTCAAAATTCAAATTTCTTTGGGTTCAGTAATACAAAATTAAAGGACTCCCAATTAAAATTAGAATATTACAACAATTACTAGGAAAAAATTGTTCATTGTTGCCATCTATTCTCACGCATAATTGAACATACGTTTATTACTTATTATCTATTTAGATGTAAGCGTGGCTCTTAATGCCAATTGTTGAAAAATAGTACATGCAGCGGAAGCATTCCAAGAACATATTGCTTACATGAATAATAGACAATAAATACCAACACGTAGTACACATAAAGCGTGCTGTAAATTAATCAAGAATTACCTCTTGAAGCGTGAGCAGAAATCTTGAAGCAAGCCCGACTTTAGTTCTACGGTATTCTCCAGTGATCCCAAATTTACAGCCGAACTCTCTCAATACTTGGGTGGACAATTATTGTGCAGAAAACTATTTTTGTATTGTATACCTTTCTAGGTTAGAAGAACACCTATTTATAGAGAAGCTCTCCCAATTCACAAGGGAAAGCCAAAAAAGAAAACATGTGCTTCTTCCAAAAAAAAAAAATACGTGTGTGTTTCTTTTGAAACTAGAAAATACATGCTTGTTTTCCTTCTTTTTTTTTTGTTTTATTCTTTTTCCCCTAGAAAATAGGATTCTGAGTTCTAGTTAAATATGAGCACGGTAGGAACCACAAAATTAATTACTGAGACTCCCTTTTATGGAAATAATTTAAAATATTAATTTAAATTATTCTTACCATAATAAATTACAAATCATTCCACTAGAAATTCGTAATTGCACTCCTCTATTTTTATCTTATAATTTCCTATTAAACACTTATGTAATTTCTCATGTTAAGATTACAAATACTAATCAATGAATTAAATTACTGACGAATTTAATTAATGATTAATTTTCTTTAGAGCAATGCTTAACTTATTTCATATGTCGGATTCATAAATCCACCGGCCGGGTTTACACATGAAAATTTATAAGCTTCTCATAAAAGGTGTATCATCAATCTCTATACAGAGACATGGATTCTATCAACTAACTTATTATTTCACCAATATATATTATTATCATCCAATCTATCAGGCATGTTGACCCATCTCAGGATCTCGCCTTTTAATAAATCAAAACGATAGGCTCATAATAGTTATATCAAGATTGAGGATATAAGTACATTTAATAGTTTAGAGAATATATTTTTATCAGTCAGTCTAAAACATCTATCTCTACTCGGTCCTGTTCAATACATACAAAATGCACTAGCACGAGAAGTTAGAATTATACCATTCTTGTAATCAAGATAAATTACTTTTAAAATCTCGTGCTACAATCATTCTGATGGTTTGCCCAAATTTCCATCTACGATTGTGAACTATAACTTTAACTTATAAGAACTGATGATTTAATCTTCTGTGTATAAGTTTAAACTCTATACACCAAATCATCTACTATATAAGTTGAAGACACATACATGACAAAATGATCTATTTAATGTAACACTTTATTGAATTAAATAAATAAATAAATAATCATTCAATAAATAATACTATATCAAAATCGCATGGTTAACAGTATATCCTAACAGAATTTTCACTAAGCAGTATCTAAATACAAAAAAGTAAATTCACGAAGAAATCAAGATGTGTCAATATGTAATATATATGCGTAAAAGAAATATTTTACCTAACTTCACAGTGTAATTTTTTGACGAAGAGGTGTCAATCAATATCCCTCAAGCACATGTGGCTCCGCCGCTGCAACTATTAATATTTGATTTGGTGCTCATTTTATTTCACTCATTTGTATTGAAAAAAATGTTTTAAAAATACTCAACCAAACTGAGTCGAATCTGAAAAAAAAATCAAATCAGTGTTTGGTGCACACTTTTCCATAGTCGAAAAACAAAGAATCGAATTGAAGTTTGATAAACTAAACCGAAGAATCGAACGGCCACCTCATGCCCGATATTGTGTCTCCGAAGCTTATGGACTCTTACCATGGTACCGACCTCTGACTCAAGTCTGACTTGTCCCTTTTGCCACGTGTCATTTCTTGCCTTCTTGGCTCGTTCATCTATCGAATTCCAATTTTACCCCTACATGTATAATTTTATTTAATTTACGCTTCGTCCAAATGTACCGACACCCTTGAAAAGAGACCGAAACATATAATTAGCTAAATTTTTTAGAAATAATTAGAAACTACACTAGTGTTTCAAGTTACATTCTAAAACATATGAGGTTAATTAATTAGGGGCAAACCAAACATAATTAGCGCAAAAGAAGATAAGTAATGAAGAATTTAATGAAGTCAACTTCAAGTTAATGATAATTAGTCGACAGTATTCACGTGCTGCATGATATGGTTGATTTGGTAGTAATTCCCAAATTCCAAACAATTCACGGAATGGAAATTAAGTTGGCAACCAGGTCATTTTAAATGTTTTTTTTCTCCAAATCTTAAATGGTATTTCTATCGCTCCTCACGTTTATTTTTACTTGTCCACTATACTAAAATATATTTCCATTTTATTATTTTTAACATATAAAAAAAAAAACGTATATATATATTTTACGCTCAACCTTAAGTAGTTATTCTCCAAATTATTTTTCAAAACCTAAGACTAAATATAAATTAATATGCATATTATAGTAATATACTCATATTAGTCATTGTTTCTTAAAATCCAAAGTAGACAACTAAAACTGAACGAAGGGAATATACAAGTTTTGAAAGTTCGAGTTTGAACAACCTATCTTTGTCTTTACAGTAATAATGCAACTTCTCCCTCCGTTTCATATTATTCGACTCATGTTGACCTGACACATCCCATAATAAAGCTTTACTTAGAAATGTATTTTATTAAATTTACCTTATTAATGATATTTTGAAATTTTGAATTTGAATACTATTGTTTTATGTACTTATACTAAGGTATATGAGGGAAAGTACGCAATAAAACCCTCTTGATTTATTGAACTGAACAAGTATAAAATAAAACATTTATTTTTAATATAGGGGTCAAGTAAAATATAACGAATGGAGTATAAATATATAGTTTTTTCTCAATTTTATTTTTCCTATTTACACATTTCGAACCTAAACAGTAAATGTGTCTGCATGCATCTGTTACTACATAAAACTGCATGTGTTACTAGTAGCTGGCAGACAACAATTAACTGACAGCAAATGAATATATTAAACAGGCAAATCTGGGATTGCACGAGTGCTACCTATAGCTTTAATTAACAACTCCCATCCCATTAGGAAATTATATTCATCATCTCCATCGAAGACGTGTCCCATCATTAATTAATTTAATTAACTTACTTTAACTGATATGAAATCATAATTTCAAATTATGATTTTAATCAATGTTTGGACATGTTATTTGAAATCATGATCCTTGAAATCAAATTCTCTAAAAAGAATGATTTGAGATTCCAAATAAATCATGATTTCAAATTTTTTAAAATGTAAAACTTGACCCATAAATTTATATATCTTGTAAAAAAAAACCTATCAATTTAAATTTTATAAAAAAAAGACTCATGTGGCGTGAAAAGATTGTTTGTACCATGTGAAAAAATTACATTAAAACATAACTAGTTACTTATATTGTTGGCTAGTGGAGCTTTATAAAGTTATGTATATTCGAAAGTTTATAATAATCACAAACATTTATTTATAAAATGAACATGGAATTTTCATATTTATGAAAGAAAATAAATACAACCTAATAAATCTAAACTGCATGTCCAAATAACATTTCAACTTCATATTATTTAATTTTCATATCGCATGTTCAAACGAATCCTAAATGTCATCGTCGTTATAGTATACTCTCTCCGAAATCCAATCCTTATTAAGTGGTACTTATAACTTTGAGCACATCACAATAAAATTTAGGGAAAAGGACATGGATTGGCCATTAAGAAAAATAATAGCCCAAGTTTGAGTCATGTACCATTAAATAAACTTTAGGATAAAATAATGACAATTTATAGTCATTCTCCCCTTCCTCTCTCTCTCAGCTCTCCTTCTCTCACCCTCCCTTCCTGCCCTTCTCTCGCCCCCTCTTTCTTCTCTCTCACTGTTTTTTCTTCCTTCTTTGGTTACCTTTTTTGTCTTTTTTTTGCTGGAATTTTTATTTTTTTTTAAAAAAAAGTTGTTCTTCTAATTGATTCTCTCTTTTTTAGCAATCAAATATCATTTTTTAGTGTTTCTTATTTTTTTCGCAATATAATAAAAATAGTTAAAGATGGAGGGCCGATTTTGCTTTTTCTTTTCAATTTCTTTCTTAGTAATTCGAGAAATAAGGTTGTATAGAATGTGCATAAAAATTGTATAATTATTGTATAGAATATGTATATGTATAAGATATATGTAGAAATTATATAAGATGTGTATAATTATTGTACAGAATATGTATATGTATAAGATATATATAAAAACTATATAAGATGTGTATAAAAATTATATAATTGTTATATAGAATATGTATCTGAATAATTATTGCAAATAAAGATTGTATAAAATAGGTATAGAAACTATATATTTATTGAATAAAATATGTATTTGAATAATTATTGCAGTTAAAGGTTGTATAAGATGTGTATAGAAATTGTATACTTGTTGTATAAAATGTGTATAGAAACTGTATAATTATTGTATAGAATGTGTATCTGCATATGATGTGTATAGATATTGTATCATTGTTGTATAAAGTTATAGCATTGACTATATTCATCCTATTGAGTTAAAAAAAATTACAAAATCATATTTAATTGTTTAAAAAATAAAAGAGCAATTTTTTTAAAATAAATAAATAAAAGAGCAATTTCTTTTTTTAAAAAAAACAAAGCAACAAAAAGGAAAAAAAATTAGCAAAAAAAAAAAGGAAAGGAACAATTACAATGTTATAAAATTATATTTAATTATTACAAAAAATAGCAATTAAAAGAATAGATTTTTTTTTAAAAAAAAAAGAGTTTAAAAAGAAGCATAAGAAAAGAAGGAGACCAAAAAAACAGCGAAATTAAAAGAAGAAAAAGCGGCTGATGAATCAAAAGCAGCCGATGGCTATAAATAGGAATTTTAATCGGTGGGTCATTTTCATGGCATTATTTTTAGCCGAATGGTTACTTTTGTCCTTAACTCGCTCCTAAATAGCAAGAAGACTAAATATAATTCTCGATACATAAAATCTGTCTTAACTAAATAGGGACGGGGGAGCAATTGTCTTTCTTATTGTTGTTACAGTTTCCTATGTTTTAGTATACTTAACAAGGAGCAATAATATTTCTAATTCTTCAGTTATGGATAAATTATGATTTTTGATCTTTGTAATATGTGATTGAACACATCTTATCTTCAATAATAGAAAAATGTGTCTTTTGGTCGCTTTTGTATGAAGTAATAGTACAAGCTTAACACAATATATACTTAATTACCTAGCGAAATATTAATAATTATTATAAAGATATGAATATTTACCAATGATAAAAAAAAATGCACATTGTCAAGAATAAAACTCTAGCATCATAAAGCTTGTAACTTTGATTTATTCGTTGAAATCTAAATGTATAATGTAGTATATATTCACGTCCTCATCACTAGTTTAAATGGAAGTTTCTAGATTCATGATTTATGGACTTCTTATTTTGTTTAAGAAATATTAATTAAAAGTATTATAGTATAATAAATTTACCTAAGAAAAGTATGCCACGTATAAGTTTGTAGCCTGGCACAAATTTCTAGTTCGAATTTAAAATACACAAGCCGTCCAAAAGTCAAATAAGGATTTTGTACTTTGGTTTAGGTTATTTTTGAAAAAGAATCTATCAGAAAAATATTTCTTTTGCCAGTCGATTGGGTTAGAAGTAAATGCTTATGATAGTTGTGAATAACACACAGTGAAAATCAATGAAAAAATTAGATAAAATAGTTATTGTGTTAAATTTTTCATACAAAAAATAATTCACTTATAATTTACTATCTAAAATGGTTATTTAGTATGGTTGGTCAATTTCACAAATGGTAAATTAACTATCATATTTTTTCATAAAAATAACGCAATTATTTTTTCTTACACAAAAATAACTAAACTTTGGGTAAATTAACACAAAAATAACAAGATCAAAATATGATGACTTTTCCGATGAACTTGTTCTTTTTCACTCTTTTTTTAATTTTAAATCTAATAAATAATTTTAAAAAACACTCAGCCCAGTCCGACCTAGCCAAAAAAAACCCTATATTAAAAAGAACAAAGAATCAGTATTTTCAAAGAAAAGAAAAGATGATTATGAAACGGACATGCTTACTATTTATAGAATGAAATAACCAACAATTTCATGTTTGTTACTTCCTCCGTTCACTTTTACTTGTCACACCAATTAAGAAAATAATTATTAGCATAACTATTTTATCATAGTACTCCTATTAATTGATAGTTACTATTGTGTCTTGAAATTAGTTTGGAGAATAAACAATTAATGTTAAAGGTAAAATAGGAAAAAAGATTGTCATGCCTTGATATGTCAAAAATGACAAGTAAAAGTAGATATCCAATTAGGAAATAAGTGACAAGTAAAAGTGAATGAAGGGAGTAGTCATAATCATCACAACTCTTCTAAATTATAGCCAAAGTAGATTTAAAGTAGACGAACGCTAACTTTGATTAATTTAGTGCTAAAAGAATCGTCATGTATTATTTCAAATCGAACATATTAAAAAGGTAGCGAAAAAAAAAAGATTATGACATTAACATTTAGAAAAAATATTTACATTTTTGAAATAGGTTTTGGGTCGGGTTGGATATTTTTAAAATTTTATTTATTAAATTTAAAATAAAAAAAGAGTGGGTTATTCATCGAAAAAGTTATCATATTTCGATCATGTGATTTTTGTGTTAGTTTACCCAGAGTTTAGTTATTTTTCTGTTAAAAAAAATATAGTTAAGTTACTTTTATGAAAAAAGCCTTAGTTAACTTATCATTTATGAAATTTACCCTTGAAATGACCATTCAGTAAACATGCGATTATTTTTTTAATTTTTTTTTGGCAGTATATATGCATACGTGGTAATGCCGCATCATTGATAAAGAACCTTGCCATCCCCAGCCTTGTCCCCTACAACAAGTTCATTTATTGATATATGTATACGTGGCTTCCTTTATTGATTCAAAAAGTTTCTTTGCCGTGACATGAACACTAAGATTAGTTTTCGTAGGGCGAAGCGGCAACCTCATTCATTCATTCTAACAATTCATTGCCCTATTTTATCTAGATCTAGTCTATATAATGATCGAGACTCGTATTGTATATACATTACATATACATGTAATATATATACGATAGACATGCAATTATTTAAAAAAAAAAATTAATTAACAATGATATATTTTTGTAAAAACCCCAAATATAAATCCGTTCCCCAAATTTATACTCCATTATTCTTGCATTTGAATATGTGTATCTCTTGTAAATATGTATAATGCTATCACTTAATAACGATCTAGAAAATATGAAATGTAGCACACTAATTAAACAATACTAAAGCACTTTATCGTGAAAAACATAATGCAAATTACGTATTCCAAAAAACAATTCTAAAATTCACTTGTCATATTTATATCAAAAACTATCGTCAATAACATCATTTAAATAATATAAATTTAGGGGTGTTAAATATATAAAATGAGCTGAATTTGAGAATGTTAAAATAGATTGAGTTTAATAAATGAACGTCGGCGAGTATTAACCCGCTTAAATATTTTTTGGATTGACGTGGATTGAATTGAAATGGGCTAAAAATTAAGTTATAACCCAAAGCCGTCCAACTCTTACTAAGTTTTAGATTCAAAATTTATTTTCTTATAATTTGTTTGAATACCTAATAATTTTTTTTCTTATATTATGATTATAAAAAAGGGATAATTATGGAGAATGACCAGTCGGTCATCTTATTTACAAAAAAATTAGCCTAACTTTATTAAAATTACCTGAAATAGCTATTTGTCCATTCCCTTCTTCTTCTTCTTCATTCTACTTCAGTCATTAATGACTTCTTTTTCCTTCCTCTTCCTTCTTTTACTTCTTCTTCCTTTATTTGTTGTTATTTTCAATCTTCCTTCCTTCTTCTTCCACGATCAAATCGACCATTAAAAGCTTGATTTGAAAATTTGACAAGCCGCAAACTTGAACTGTTTCGAGTGAATAACATATCAAACACTCAAAATATCGAGAGGAGCTCATATCTAAAATTTGGGAGTGTTTAGCGGAGATTTTGAGTTAGTCGAGATTGAAAGAACTTGCAATATAACAGAATGTCATAGAACTGGAAGTCATTTTATTGTTGAAATCTTTTTTTAAAACTTAGAATCTGTACAGATTCTAAGTTAGTCGTCGTCGTCTGCTTCTTCTTCGTTCTTGCTTTCCCTTTTTAAAAGAAAATCGACGTACCGCAAACGTGAATCGTTTTGAGCGAATTATATACCAAAAGACTCGAAACATCGAGGGGAGCTCATATTTAAAATTTGAGACTATGTAGAGGAGATTTTGAGTTGATCGGAATTGAAAGAACTTGTTTGGAGAGGTTGTATTGATGGTTGAAAGCTATGTTGTTTATTATGCTTCCATTTAGAGGCTTAATGACTGAAAAAAAAGATTGATACACGTGTATACACTATTTATACAATGTCAATACAAGTTTATACACCATTTATATAATATTGAGACATGTTTGTGCACTATATTTACAATATCGATACACGTTTATATATTATTTATACAATTTTGATATATTACATAACTTTTATACACTATCGATATATTACATATACATGCGGCTATTTTTTTGTGGCTGCTTCATATTTGGGCCTTTTTTTTTTTGTAAAGAAAACTTGGCTATATTTATTGTAGGCTAATTACTTTATTGTACATATTTGAAATTATCAATGTAAAAAAATATCTTTTTAAAAATATTTAAGTAAAATTTCTTATGGATCAATCTGAATAGCATGTCAATCAAGTTTTAAAATAGACTGAATGGATCAAACTGAATCCAATTAATAAAATAAGTGAATTATTAATCCATTTAAACAAAAATAAATTAGGTGAATCATAATTTTATGGGCTAATTTGACACCTACATAAATCTTATACATTTAGGGATCGTTTGATTAGGAACAAGTTATCTCGAGATTAGCAATCCCGAGATTAATTATTCCACAATGTATATGGGATAATTTATCCCATCACTATAGTATAAATGGTGGGATATTAATAATCCCGAGACTAACTAATATTTTCAATCAAACACAGAATAAAATAATTCTGCATTTTATCCCGAGACTATTATACCTTATACTCACACGAAACAACCCCTTAAAATTATTTCAAAATGGTTAAACTTATGGAGTAAAATTTATAAATTTGGGCTGCCTTAGACAATGTCCCAAGATGTGCACTAAACGGGTCGGTACTAAACGGGTTACCCTCTACTATAAATGTCACCATCATCACCCGGCAAAATCCTCTTTCATTTTCTCTTTTTATTTTTTTTTTCTTTTTTTCTTTTTCCCCCTTGTTCGAGGACCTTCTTTTTCTGTTTTGCTTTGAGAACCCTACCACCGCGTTCAAAGGCTGGTGACTATCTCTATTGAATCGATCTTGAAGAATCGGGTAGAGAAAATGCAGAATCAGAGGCTGAAGCAACAACAACAGCAAGCTTTGATGCAACAAGCCCTTCTTCAACAACAGTCCCTTTATCATCCTGGCCTCTTAGCTCCTCCTCAGGTTTTTTTTTTGGTGATTTAGTCAATTTCCTGTTGGTATCAGTGTATTTTGTTGAGTGATTTATAATTTTTTTTGGCACCGCGGTGGATATTCTCGATTTTTAGGTTTTGATTTATCTGGAAACATTGGGCATACAGAGCCGAAGATATTATCTTTTTTCAAAATTGTTTCCACTTGAAGTTGATCCTTTTTTTTCCTTTTCTTTTTGCACCCAAGGGTGTGGCCTAGTGGTCAATGAAGTGGGTTGAGAACCATGAGGTCTCAGGTTCAAACCCCCCAGCAAAGACAAAAAAACATTAGGTGATTTCTTCCTATCTATCCTGTCTTTGGTGGATAGAGTCTATGTTGACGGGTGCGTGTCGGATACTCCAAAAGTAGTGCATTTTTGGAGAATCCTACAGGGGTGCGGCAACATTTTTGGAGAGTACGAGCAACATAGGATAGAGTTACCTGGTATTTGTTTGTTGCGGGTGGGAGTTGGCAGTTATCCCGTGGAATTAGGCTCAAGCTGGCCCGGACACCATGTTATCAAAAAAAGAAAAAGTTGATCCTTTTTTTGTCGTGGACTTTCCCTGTGTTTGGATGTATTGGGGGTGGTTTTGGCTGATTAGTTGATATGCATTTAAGAGTCGTGTTTATGTAGTTCATTTTTCGGTAGGTAGAGGCTTCTCATCATGTGGATCATACTCTTTCTGCTGCAGGTTTAAGCTTGTTGACCCACTTCGATTATCTCAAGAGAAAAACCTAATACGTAATAATTAAAAAAAGGGGTTGTTACAGGATATATCTGGTCTTTATGATTTGTAAGAGTTCCCAAGGCCATTTATGTTAGTTGTGGTTACTCTTATTGTGTGAGCGAGTGAAGGAATTCTACTTGAATCTGGGAGAGCTGTAGAAGCCCTATGTAGTTTGTATATTCATGGTTGTGGCAGAGAAGAAGGCCATATGTTAAAACCTTTAGGAACTTGAAATTGTGGAGACGTGGTCTAGTCACGAGGTAGTACCTTATCGTGGGGTCGGATTTAAAGTTTTTATGGACTCTGTTTTTGTTATTGGAGTCGACCCATTATCCATAATGTCTCAAAATGAGATGTCATAGAGTAGCAATTTTTTTTTTAGAGATTCATAATTGGATGATTATTCCCTCAGTATCAACATAGCTGCTGACCTTATATATTGCTTGGTTTTACTTATTCTCTTTTGGCTTGTTAGTGATGTATGGTAAGGTAAACAGCTCTTTTGTGGGAAAATCTGATAATTCAATGGGACTTCTTGTGGGAATCAATTATCTTCAATTTTGTCATGAGTTTGTTGTAAATTTTTCCTTTGTAGTTCCTTTACTCTGCTGTGTATCTTCTTCCCCTTTACACAATGAAGTCAACAAAAATTAGGAGGGAGAGGGAAAGAAAGAAGTAGGAAAAAGACAATTTCTAGATACTTGTTGGAACTGTAATGGGATACCATTTTGGCTGCTATCATCTGTAAAGCCGTATTTGAGCTCTGACAGAATGCTGCTTTTATGGTATATTCTTTTGACTTCTACATCTTTGTTATTTTCTAGCTTTTGTGTGTTGGGGTGGTAGATGGGGTGGTGGATGGGGTGGTGGATGGGGAGAGGGAGCGTATTCCGTTATCTTTTTCTGTGCGATTCATGAAATTTGTTCCTGTTTTCCATATGTGATCTGTGAATGATGCTTGTATTTTCTACCTTTGTTTATTCTTACCAGCTTAGACACTCATATACATTCGGTTTGATGCAGATTGAGCCAATACCTAGTGGAAATCTGCCTCCTGGGTTCGATCCAAGCACCTGCCGCAGTGTGTGAGTGTCCTTTTGGGGCCATACTATTTTTACTCTCTTCCTGCCTGTTTGCTTTGATTTTCTTTGACGTTTTTGAATTTTACGCATTTTAACTTAGTTTTAATTTGTTATGATTTGATTATTGGAGAAGGTTCTTATAGCTTCATGTATTTTTTTCCTTTGTTTTTCTTTTTTTTTTAAATCTTTTAGTTTCTTTATTTCTGAGAAAATGCAGGTTTGTTGGGAATATTCACCCGCAAGTGACTGAACCTCTTCTTCAGGAAGTTTTCTCTAGTACTGGTCTTGTGGAAGGATGTAAGCTGATAAGGAAAGAAAAGGTTATATTCTTCTCTCCTTGCTTAGCTTTGTCTGAATTCCTGCGACTAGGACTTCCACCTTCCTCTTCTCCTTAAGTATTGTAGACCTTTTTTTTCCTCTCTCTGACTCTGTAATTGACATGTCTGTTCTCTCATGCAGTCATCTTATGGTTTCATTCATTACTATGATCGTAGATCAGCTGCACTTGCTATAGTCACTCTTAATGGAAGGCATCTGTAAGTAAATCTATGAGCTCTCTGTTTCAAACTTGGCCTTTTGGTTTTGCTGTGATCCTTACTCTGTCATTACAGGTTTGGGCAGCCTATTAAAGTTAATTGGGCATTTGCCAGTGGACAGAGGGAGGACACATCAAGTAAGTTTCAGTTTCTATCTATCAATGTTTAATCCTCAATTGACTTTGCACTACACCCATTATTTTTCTTGGTGCTAGTTTGTGAATCTGTGTGAAGAGTGTTATTCTGCTCTTTGCAGGTCACTTTAATATATTTGTTGGTGATCTGAGCCCCGAAGTTACTGATGCAATGCTGTTTGCTTGCTTCTCTGTTTACCCTGGTTGCTCGTAAGTGTCATCCTTCTATTTGAACCCACCCTATAAATGTCAGAAGGTTCTTTCTATTCTTGAATCTCACCTAATGATTGTACCATGCCTTTGATGTATTTACTTCAGAAGGTTTAAAATGCATCCACGAGGGAAAAATGATAGGGTTGGCGATGCTTATATAGCTAATTATCCCCTTTTTTTGTGACAGTGATGCAAGGGTAATGTGGGATCAAAAGACTGGGCGTTCTAGGGGTTTTGGTTTTGTTTCTTTCCGTAACCAACAGGTAACTTTTTGGTATATAGCGTCATGTTTTCTTTTTCACCCCCTCTTTGATATCGCATTAACTTGAACTTTTTTATTTTGCAGGATGCTCAAAGTGCCATCAATGATTTAACAGGTAGAGAGCATTTGAGCAGTTTTTGTACACATTTCACTTTGTTCAATATGTGTATGTTGTAGACTGTCCCTATACAGGGAGCTATAAGATTTCATTTACACATTAACCTTAAGTTTGTGAATATAAACTTGCTTCTAATCTGAGTGGCTGATTGAGCGCACTTTATTTCTCCTTTGTTTTTGAAGGCAAATGGCTTGGTAGTAGGCAGATACGTTGCAACTGGGCTACCAAAGGTGCTAACTCGAATGATGACAAGCAGAGTTCTGATGCCAAAAGTGTTGTGGAATTAACAAATGGTTCATCAGGTATGTATTTTCTTACGAACCCTTGGCCAGTCCTTTAATTGGTAAATAAGTTTATGCAAGACAAGCTTAAGTACTGTGTATCGAGCTAGTTGAATTCAGTACATGTACTTCACTTTTTTGCGTACTCAATCAATGTTGTTCTTGCCTTCTTTGGACTGGTCAATATCATAAACTAAATTCCTTGTTTATTTGCCTTTTTGGTATTGTAGAAGATGGTAAAGAGGCAGTGAATAGTGATGCTCCTGAAAATAACCCACAATACACCACTGTTTACGTGGGCAATATTGCTCCTGAGGTGAGGACATCTCTTACCATAGTTTAGTTTCCACCTTTCCTCTATTAAGATGTCAACATTTTTACTTTTAGGTTGAAATAACCAGGTTGCCTTGGCATATTCTCTTCTAATTTCCTTCTTGAATTTGCTTCCTGCCTTTCACAAGGACTTTTCCCTTACTGGCCTTTATTATTTCAGGTAACACAGCTTGATCTCCATCGCTACTTCCATGCCCTTGGTGCAGGAGTGATTGAGGAAGTTCGAATTCAGCGTGATAAAGGATTTGGTTTTGTAAGATACAATACTCATGCTGAGGCAGCTTTAGCAATTCAAATGGGAAATACCCACTCAGTTCTTGGTGGAAGGCAGATTAAGGTTTATCTTTGTGTTTGATAGCCATTTTTTCTATTGAAATACTTGTTTTCTTGTGTTTTTTGAATTATTTGTTGGAGGTTGTTTCTTTTTCTTTTTCCGATGGTATAGGATGAAAACTTATATCAAGAGAATGGACATTTACATCTTAGTTCTGGTTGTGTGTTCTTAGACTAATCGGTATGTGTTGATCTTTATTGTTAACCGCTCTAATTTGTGTACTTACAGTGTTCATGGGGTAACAAGCCAACTCCGCCTGGAACAACCTCGAACCCACTTCCTCCACCAGCTCCCACACCATTAGGTATTTCGGCCTCTGACCTTTTGGCTTATGAGAGACAGCTAGCTATGAGCAAGATGGGTGGTGTCCCCGGCCTCATGGGTCAATATCCGTTGAAGCAAGCATCAATGGGGATGGCCTCTGGAGCAAGCCAAGCTATATATGATGGTGGTTTCCAGAATGTTGCTGCACAACAGCTTATGTATTATCAGTGATGTGCTGAGATCTGGCTCTGCGGTTGTCGTTGCCTTTCTACCTAGTTATCTTTAATAACACTTGGGTTTTCTCATGTTCTCTTTTTTGTTCTTAATATTTAGGCATCACGCCTAGTTAGATGTGAGTGCCACGTGTATCAATACGTATAATGTATGCATTTTGTCTTCCAGTTTATTAGTAGGAATGAGGGAATACTACGAGGTTTGCTCCATTATTGTTGTTCATACATGCTTTGATGTAGTGACACATATGATCTAGAACATTTTCTGTCTTGTTTCTAGAATTTTGACGCCACTTTTCTAGCAGGCATTTTTGGTAAAGCTGCTTCCTCGGATCCTTTTTCTGCATCAGTCTGTCATCTCTTGTTCCTTGTCCTAACGAGCCCTCTTTTTTCTTTCCAAACAAAGCTCACTTACCCTGCACTCTGTCTAAACCTCGGTATGAATTCCACATCGTCTGGACCTGCGTTAGAAGTGTTTTTCATGATGAAATTCTGGACACTCTTGTGGTCAAGCATGCTGTTTTTCCAGCAGAGAGATGGATTGTGTTGTCGTGGAGAGAAATGTTGAAGATCTAGTTACGCATTTAACAGCTCTTCACTCTATGTGGTATAATTTGCTTTCCGCCTTCTCATCTTGCAAGCATTTGAAGCTGCAAGAATGCATTATGTTGGAGGCTTGGAGCACTAAACCTTCACGATGGTGATATTATTAACCAAAGGTCTGTTGAAATGCACTTGTTCATCTGAGATTAAAAGCAATGTATTTAACAACAAATTACAAATGATATGTGAAGCACATGCCGAGGGTCTAATGGAGACAACCTCTATCCCCACAAAGGTACGGGTAAAGTCTACGTATGTGGGATTATACCGAGTATGTTATTGTATATGAAGCACATGCCGAATGGATACATGAAAAATATTGTAGTGCTAAGAATCCTAAGATCAGATATCCATTCCCAATTGGAGGATGGCATATTCGTGCTGGCTGGGAACTATATGAACTGTAACCTCCACTTACCACTCTAAAAGATGACCATGGAGGGTAAACTTAGTTTAGTCGGTAAATCCATTTCAGGAGTAAGTTGCTCTGTTGTAGCCAATTCTATACCTATATCGGCTTGAGCAGTTGAAATATTGATATTGAGAGATTGGGGGAATGGATGAAACACTTGAAAATGCAAATGCACATTTCGGGTTCGACGATAAAGATCGGTCTGTTCATTCGCTTTGCGAGCAAATTGGTATACCCAAAAAAGAAATGACTATCTTACTTGAGCAATTTTTCTTCTTATTGTTCTTTCTTAGTTGAAGTTCCCGTTCTCCGGATTCCGATAACAACTCTTTTGAGAAGGATAGGGGCAATACCATCCATGCTACTCTGTTCGAGAACACCTGAAATAATAACCAACAAAATCATCCATAAAACATCCCAAAAAAAAAAAAGAGTAAAAACATATGGTTTCCTTCTTAAGGGTTGGTGTTTAATTTTTAATCCATTTTTAAAATTCTTTTAGCAAATATAAACATTCATCAAAATTTGTGCTCTTCATCCTCCTTCTTCCCTTTCATTTCCCTCTCTTTTTCATTTCCTTTATGTATGTTGTAGAAAATTGAAGACCCATTCCTTATTTGTAGTTGGTTGAATTGGTTTTGTTGAAGAAGCTTGAAAAGAACATTATCGTTGAGTTTTGTTGAGTTTAATTGTTGAAGAAGACAAAGTAGGTCAATTAATTTTTAAAGGTTTGAGTTGAGTATACCATTGAAAATATTAGATTGTTGAATATCAAATTTGGAGTTGATTTGAACAAATTTTAAAGCAAAAATGTGTTGGTGAAATTTCTTATAACTGGAATTGTGAATAATTTATTCTATAATTATTATATTGTGTTAAAATCTTGGTGATTCGCAAGGACTAACGACAAATTTATTCATTAGAAACTCCTAGCGATCTATCAAAATTGTGAATAATTTATTCTAAAATTATAACACAATTTGTACTAAATTCTTGATAATTCATCAGGTCATGCGGCAAATCCATACTTAAAAAATTATTTGTGATCCGCTGGAACTTATGAACAATTTGTACTAAAATATTCTTCGTGAGTTGTTAAAGCTAGTGACAAACTCATTCATCATAACTCCTGTTGATCAATCAGGATTTTCTTTTGTGCTAAATTCTGGTAATCCGCCATAAGTTATAGCAAGACAAATCTTCCGGTGATCTGCTGGAAATTGAGCTCTAATTTCTGGATCAGAGGTTATTCTTGCACAATATTGTTAAACGGGTCAAAAGTTAAATAGTTGTGCGAAATAATCCTATTTGCGTAAATCTCTCATTATTGTACAATATCGAGATAATTTTTTAGATATGATCCTAATTACCATTACTAATAGCACTATTTCTATTTCAAAACATAGTAATAGTTTCTTTACAAAACATATGCAACCTCTAACAAATCTCACAAAAGTTTGTCTTCGTTTTCGCACAAATCCTAATTGCCGCTTTTTCCATCTCATTCGCAGGCTGCCGCTGCTTCACTGGAAAATCGCCAAAGGTTTGCCGAAAAAATCAAATCTATCCACTTTTTTTCTTCAGTCGAATTTCTCTCACATGACTTTTTTTCTTTGCAAGAATTTTTTCTTCAATAGAGTTTTCTCTCATGACTTACACACTTTCTCTCCGGTGCGTAGGGGTGTTCACTGTTTGGATAAAAATCGATCCAAACCGAAAAATCAAACCGAACCGATTAAATAAATCGATATTTATTTGGTTTGATTTGATTTTACATTTTTAAAAACCGATAATATTTAGTTTGGTTTTGGTTTTGGTTTTGCTCAGAAAAATAGAAATAACCGAACCGAACCGATAAATTATATTACATATTTTTTACAATAATATATACATAATTTATTATTTTTTATGAATAATTTTAATTTATCTTATATATGTTTTCATCAAAATTTATTTATAATTTAAATATCTTATATTAGAGTACGCCATTTTATTGTTTTATGTGGTAATCTCACAATGTTTTTTTTTTAAAGAATTGTTGTCTTCTTTTCTCATTTGAATAAATCGTTTCTTTTATTTTTGTATATGGTTAATAACCGAACCAAACCGAACCAAACCGAACCAAAACCGATAAAAATCAAAATGATAAATGTATATTATATTTGGTTTGGTTTGATTTTAAGAATTTAAAAAATCGATTATATTGGTTTGATTATGGTTTTGACCAATAACCGACCCAAACCGACCCGTGAACACCCCTACCAGTGTGATACACATATATATCCATGTATATAATACTGATAAACATGACTTTACACAATACATACACAACAACATACAATTATTCTTTGTGTAGGTAGGCAGATGTTGTTATATTTACAATAATTAATATCCATATACAATAAACATACACACCAAATATACTGAAGATATGCACCAATATGGTACATTTTGTAACCAGTAACATATACACATGTGACATGACATACGAATAATATATATCAGACATACAATTATTCCATCATCAGATCGCTATCAGAAAATTATTATATCCATCACCAAATATAACCTCCCTTCCTCACCATTCTTTCCATAATAACAATAAAAAAATCATTACAAAAAAAGAAATAAGAGAAGAAGAAGAGAGTTTTGCCTAAGCTATTTCTTCCTTGATATTTATGTTTTTATTCATCAAATTTTTCTTTTTCGCGGGAAAATCAAATATATCAAAGGGGGTTGTGGGTTTTTGAATGAGGTTTTAGTTGAGTAAGAAAAGTAGATGAAAAAGAAAGAAAAAAGAGAGATAGTAATTTTCGTTAGTCAATGATAAGTGATAACAGTGAAAGAGGAAGCGAGAGAGAGAGTGTATCTTCTCCCTTTTAAGTTTCGATCACATCCTCCTTTAAGGATCTCTATTTTTCTATATTGCTATTTTTTTGGGCTATATTAGGCAATTAAGTAAAAATATTTACACTAGTTATAATTAAGAGCCCATTTTCATTACCTCAGATAAAATTCTAAGAAATTTTTACCTAGAGATACAAAATTAGGGGTAAAATGAGAATGATTAGAGTCTAATTTTTTAATATTATTTTATTATTATAATGATAAAAAATTACTTATTATATTTTATAATTAATGGTAAGTACCTAAATAGTTGTAATCAAAATGTACAAATAGCTTATCGATGAATACTTCTCAAATTCTATATTTAATTGTACGATTTATCCTTCAAATAAGTTAGTTTTTAATTTTTGCTCTTAAGAATTGTATTTATGCGTAACTGGACATAAATTCTTTAAAGGTACATGACGTAACTTATAGTATAAAATTCTGATACGAAATTATAAATTTATACCTATTAAAAAAAGTTACTCCAGTATTTACCTTAAAAGGCAAAAATAAAAAATAACACAAAATAAGAGCAAAAATGCAAATGACCCATGTGAGTATTGCCCGCCGGGTCAAATACCAGCCCGAAAGAGAATTGGATCATGAAGTTCCAGTTGGGCTTCCCATTTTATTCAATCAACCATTCTTCTTCTTCCTTTTACCGAAACAAAACCAAAACGTCCATAGTCAGTTCCTTCTCTCTCTGTGCTTTGTTAATTATGCCCAATACACAGAGACTACTTCACCCACTCACTTAAACCTTTTTCCGACAACTCTCCGGCATCGGATCAACGCAGCTGCTGTATAATTTTACCGGCAATGGGGGTTTCATTTAAGGTCTCCAAAACCGGCACAAGGTTTCGTCCCAAATCAGTACATCTCGACACCGAACAACAAAACGACGTAGTTTTTGGAGCTACAAAAGAAAGGAATTCAGTTCTTCAACAAAATGATACCAATTCTACATCTGCTGGTGGAAAGCTCACGGTAATTTTTAATTTTGTCAATTCACATGTCGTCTAATTGGATTTCATTTGATTTTGCCCCTTTTTTGGTTATGTAATAATACGAGTCTAATTTGATTGAGTTCTTTTGCATATTGCACTTCCCAATGTTTGATGCTTTTACTGACCTTAATTTTTACTTTTGGGAAAAAAGATGTGTTTTTTTGGAGTTGCAATTGAGCTACCATTTGCGATTTTTATATTTTTATTTATGATATAACCCTAACCTACTTATGACTTTGTATTTATGTGAAGCTTGTGTGACTGACTGACTATCTTTGAGGAGTAAAATATAAAAAGGGATATTTGGTTCTTGGATTGCAATACATGGATAATTATAAGGTGAATAATAATAATATGTGGATTGCACCTAAGGGTGTCACTTAGTGTTCAATGGAGTAGGTTGAGAACCATGGGGTCTCAGGTTCAAATAACACTAGGTGATTCCTTCTCATCTTTTCTAGCCTTGGTGGACAGAGTTATCTGATACCGGTTGCTGGTGGGAGGTGAAAGGTATCCGTAGAATTAGTCGAGATGCCCGCAAGCTGGCCCTTACACCACGGTTGTCAAATAGTAATAATAATATTATGTGGATTGTTATACAATGAACACTAGTACAAATATTGTAATGCACATATTGCAATGCCAAAAGTCAAGATTAGTTGTGTCCTGATATTGCTAATACATGTATTTTTATTTCACATTCGATCCCGTATAAAATAATACAGACTATCACAGAAGTTATGCAGGTATTGGTTTTTATATGTTTTATCTTGGAACTCCAACACTGAATTGATACTATAGAATTGCATCAGTGATGCAATCGAAAGGAACGTTGTATTAATAATGCACAATTTTATGTCTGGATTAGTTTTTCTTATAAGCAAACTAGACGATCTCAAAGTGTACAGTTTGAATATCCTAAACCTCATCTTGTGTCAATGAGGTTGAACTTGGTGGAAACTTCCCTCCCTACACACATTTAATTTGTATGCGCGAGACTGAAAGAATCCCAAACAGTATGAATGCACATGCAGTAAAGGTAAATGGAGTCCTAGCTCATGAAATTTAATGAAGAAAGGACATAAATGAAGCCAAACTTTTAACAAGATCAAGTTGGAGTTCTAATATGTGGTGAAGTGATTGACCCAAGTTGTCAGCTAATGATCACTGCCGTAAATAGTTAGTCCATCATAGATAGTTACTTGACACATGTGCTATTAATCTCACTAGCAGATCATGAGAAAATATCCCTCATAAATTGTGTTTCTTTTGAAGAATCACTCAAAATTTTAACTTCACTGATAACATCATCCTGTCTGCCATAGGGTGCGGTTGTGAATGGAAGCAAGGATGTTACCAGAGTCCCTAGTAAGTGAAGATCTTGTGAAGGACTTTATTTATGTGGGGAGGAAAAATGACTCCGTTCTTTCTCCACTTATTTTACCATTTTTTTTAATTTCAAGAGTTGTGCATTTTTCAGTATTCAATTGTGCTTTTTGTGCTATATTGAGCAGATAATGAAGTTTCCTTCACATTGTGCCTTTTCCTGGATGGATATTCTATTGGGAAGCCCTCTGAGGTTTGTTATTAATCATCTCATATGCACTATATAATGGTTATCAGTTTTTTGGGCTGATAGTTTTATGTTTTCTTTTCAATTGCAGAACGAATATGGGAATCAAGTCTCTGAAAATGTTCCGAAATTATTGCATCCATATGATAGAGCATCTGAAACTCTATTTTCAGTAAGTTTACTCTCAGCTTTCTTTTTCCTCTTTCCCTTATCTCTCTCTATCTCTGGGTGTGTGGATCATCTGTTTCTTTGTTCCTGAACTCTTTGTTAAGAAATTAATAGCAAAAGAAGATACTGTGAAATATCTGTACAAATGGGAATCAACCACAATCATCTATCAAGTTTTTCCAACTATCTATACCAAAAGAATTCTCCCGTTGCAACAAATATATGACTGAAACTATGATATTTTTATTCTTAATTTACTCTCACAAGATAACTTTCTATTCTATCCAAATATGTCCAAACTGCATACATTGGTAAACTCCAGCTCGACATCTCTGTCCTTGGTTAGCACCTAGAGAAAAGCCCGGGGTCAATATCCGTGATGTAAGGCTCCTGTGTACCAGTAGGTGGTGCCCTCGCCATTGTCTTTACAAGAAATTCCAACTCACTATAATTTGCTTCGTCTTCTTTAGATTATCCGCAATTAAGGTCACATTCTGCACCGCACCTACCAAGTGAAAAAAGCTGCTCTCTGTGGTGGTATCCAAATGTATTCAGCACCTCGCTCTTCTCCTTGCCTTCTGTAACTCTCTATATGTAGTGCCCGCCCCCCTCCATATCCTCTTGTCTTCCTAACATGAACAGCTTGCAAAATACATTTATTTTTTAGGTAGTGCTTAGTCATATGTCTTGAGCTTCTAGCAAACAGTATATATTTTCGTGAAAGTCTAGTATGATTGAGAGACAGAAACTTAATGCTCAGTTTTGAGTTGAACTTATCTGTCTGTGTTTTTTATAAGGATTTATCTGTCTTTTTAAAAAATATATATATAGTTAAAAGAAGGATTTATCTGTCTATATACTCTTGATCTGCAAAATTTTTGTGGTCTGGTCGTTATCATTTGGATAGTAATTTAGCCTTTATAATAATAAGTCGAGACAATATTAATTGGACTGGAGGAGTGAAAGCCCCATTTCATTGTGGGAATGCTTACCGATGCCGAAGGCATTCCACTCGTCACTCTTTCCTTTCCAGGATGGACTTGGCTTCATTATTCCTGAAAAAACCAAGTTTGCGGTTTTTTACAAAGTTTGTTCGATTATCTTATCTTTTCTTTATATATTTGTACTGTTACCTTTCTCAAAATAAATTTATTTGTATATTTATGCACCTGGAGGCAATTGAGTCTGGACATCTGCCTGGCGATATTTTGGAGGATATACCTTGCAAATATGTTGACGGGACCCTAGTCTGCGAGGTAAGGTTTCTGGTCCAGAAGAGCAATTATAACTTCTATAAAATATAGAATATCATGGGTAGTACTTTCTTCAAATTTGTATTCACCATCTTGTGAGTAGAGACTTGTTGATTGTTTATCTTATGCTAAGAGATGCTAATAGACCTGGTTCTTCTTAAGAAATACATGCTCCCTCCGTCACAAAATGTGGAGTTGGAGTGCAAAAGAGTTAAAGCATCTAATATTCGGTTTGGACTTTTGATTAGGACATCAATTTTTCAAATTTTGCTTTTTACTCTTGTATTTTTCAAACCTGTTTAGGAAACACTTTTCTCAAGCCGACGGTCTTATCGCAAACAGCCTCTCTACCTTATTATCAAAGATAGGGGTAAGGTCTGCGTACACCCAACCTCCCCAGATCCCATTTATGGGATCACACCGGGTATTATGTTGTTGTTGTAGTAAAGTTACATATTTGGTAAATATGTAAGTAGGATATAGCATAAATCACAGTGTCTTATTACGTTTGAATGGATCCTTTTAAAAGAAAAAATTGTTTAATTCCCCAATACTAATAGTGTCATATAAACAGGAGAGAGGGAATTAGATTATGGTTAAGAACTTCCAACTTTGTGTCTCTACTTAATGGAAGAGATCAAAACAACAAACTTTTAACAGGATGTCCGTCATTCAACTTTGTCATTGACTTTATTCTTCTTGCTGCGAAAATAGAAGTCTCCAATTACTGGTTTGGCCTTTTTTACTATAGGGTTTATTATTGTACTTCATCATCTTCTTTTTCCTAATGAAGACTTAAAATTTGCTACCTTCTACATTTCTTTCTTCTCCTTCTGAAATGACTCTCACCATTCCTTTCCCTATCACATAAACATAGAATTAGGATAGTGTTTTATTTCTTAATTTGGATGGGATTACTATTGCAGGTGCGAGATTATCGGAAGTGCTTCCCTGAAGCTGGACAAAATGCGCCTTCAGCCACTGGTTGTCCCATTGTTAACAGAGTATGTCTAAAAATGTCTCTTGAAAATGTGGTGAAGGACATTCCATTGATTTCAGATAGTGCTTGGACATATGGTGATATGATGGTTAGTAAGATCGACCCCTCTTAGTGGCATTCAAATGGTTTTGTATTTTAAAGCAATATTCTCTTATACTGTAGGAAGTCGAATCCCGAATATTAAGAGCCCTACAACCACAACTTTGCTTAGACCCCACCCCAAAGTTAGACAGGCTCCGCAACAGCCAAGCTTCCTCAAAGGTAGTGTGCTTTATCCATCTTCATATGGTAGAAGGAGCTCATGTATTTATACTGTCCTGTACTTTGTTTACAGTTAACATTGGGTATAGGCAATCTAAGGAGGAAAAGACTAAGGCAGCTTCCAGATGTGATTGCCACGTCTAATGATAAGATCCATGGGAAAAATGTTTGCATAGATAGAGTGCCAGAAAGTTCAAGGTCAGGAGACACTGGACAGCTTCTGCCGCAGCCTGGTCATGAGAATCTGAACAGACAAAATAATGGACCAACCAATATGTTGGCACTAAGAAGTAACAGTTTTGGGTCTGAGACCTCTATTCCAGCATCGCCTTCGGTATCTCACCAACCAAAGTATCAAATGGGGGTTGTGAGTCCAAGAATCATGCAGGACCATAGGTCAGGAGTTTTAAATGCATCAGTAGCTTCTCCTGCTGCGCCAGAAATGATTCTTTCATATGCGGATGCGATGAGCTCTGGTGCTGCTTCTTTACATGGTAAGAGAGAGAATCATGATGGCCAAGCATCTCCCCTGTCCAATTTAAGCAAGAGGGCAAGGTTTACACATATGAGTGCTGATTCCAATCAACAGCAACTTATAGGAGGACAAATAGATGGCTCTCATGCTCCAGATATGCACTGGAAAAATCCTTTATTACAGCAGCATTCAGTTCCCAGGGGAATTCCATATGCTAATACAAGCATGCAAAAGTATCCCCAACAAATTTTTGAAGGAGGTCTTAACCAGGAAGCTGGAACAATGCCATTCACTGCAGGACAGCAAGGAATGAAGTATAACTTAAAGGAAGAGCCTGCTGAGATAGAGAGATTGGACAAATTAGAGCCAGGAAGGACTAAAAATGAGATGCAGGTGGTGGAATCGGATATGAACCTTATGGAATCCCAGCAGGCCCGACTAAAGCAGAGACTGCCTCAGCAGTTTATACGGTCTGGCTTTCCTCAGACACCCTGGAATGGCCTTGGTCAGCCTCTTGAAAATAATCTCCGCAAAGAGGACCCGTTCCAGAACAGGAAAATAGTGCAAAGTCCTCGTGTTTCTGCAGGAGGTTTGCCTCAATCTCCTTTATCGTCCAAGTCTGGAGAGTTTTCTAATGGTTCTGTAGGAGCTCAATATGGTTCAGCTGTGACTAGTGGACTAATACAATCAATGAAGGAGAAGCAAGCAACCACATCTGTTGCTCCAGCTGGTGGAACGACATCTATGACTTCTAGCGCCAATGATTCCATGCAGCGGCAACACCAGGCTCAAATTGCTGCAAAGCGGAGATCCAATTCTGTTCCTAAGACCCCCGTGATGAGTGGGGTTGGTTCTCCTGCCAGTGTCAGTACCATGAGTCTTCCAATAAATGCAAGCAGTCCTCCCGTAGGATCTACACATTCAGCTGACCAATTCATGCTTGAAAGGTTCTCCAAAATTGAAATGCTGACAACTAGGTATGTTTATAGGACATTATTTTGACCATATAAATAAGCTATTATTTTGAATCAGCACAAGTTTATTATGTCAAATCAAGCACTTATTGTGTTATCTTGGTCAAAGGATACACCTCACATGCATGTGTTACCTGATGATAACTGGTTCATTCAAAATAAAGGAGCTTACTGGTTCAGTATCTGTGGTCTAGAAGTGCCAGACTTGTAACAATAGAAGCTGTTTTATGTGGGATAACCAATGTTACTGGTATTTGACATGTGGGTTGGGGGGGGGGGGGGAATGGAAGAGTAGCTACTCTGATATTCATAAAATTCTATGCTAAACCTTTAAAAATATGGAATATTTATACGAGAATGCCAAAAACGTAATCTAAGGTTTATGTTGAAAAAGGCTAGAGGCAACAGCTGCTTTGTCATGTTGCTTATTTCTTGAACACAGCTTGAGGAAGATAATTGAGACTAAATTAAGTAAACACTTTGGCAGGTTTATTGCAAATTATGCGAAATACCATCATGTGAATGCACAAAGATGACAAGAGCTCAAAAAGAGTCTCAATCCCTTTTTTTTAGTTCTCCCAAAAAAAAGGGACTAGACAATGTTGACATGGGATGGAGGGATAAGTGTATCTTGGTTCCTGGTCTCTGTTTTGTCTTTTGTTTCATTCCTATGTTTTTCTTTTTCGGTGATAACATTGATCATGCTCTTAAGCTATTTCATTTTTACAGCTTAAGTTGTCCATTTGGTTTCTTCAATTCTTTTGTCTTGTACCCTAAAGTTTTAGCTAAACCCACATATCTGCACTTTTACAGCCCAAAGATCATGCCTGAAATGTATTGCAAAATGCTTCCAATGCTGATGTCTGAGTTTATATCTGTATTACTTAATGGATATTAATAAAAACTCGTGCCGTTGTTTGTGCAGGAAATTACACCCAATGACCTTGGAAATGGGTGGTCTTGAACTTTTGACCCCCACTTGCCCCATGGGCAAATCTTCAAGGTCAAAAGTCAAAACTTGTTAAACTTGAAGTCTTCCCCACGAGGAAAACAGGGTTAAAAGTTTAAGACCACCCACCTCCAAGGCCATTCTTGTAAATCATCCATTATATATATATATATATATATAGTTCTTTTAATCCCCCATGCATGTTCTAGTGAAACTAAGTGATCTTTACTTTCAGATGTATATCTTCTTATCAGCTTGCTATTTTAACTATGTATTTTTCTTCAACCACTGTTCCCAAAGCTTGATATTACTCTTATATTAAATCCTCAAAAGCTCACGTCAACTGTCTGAATTTCAGGTTTCAACTTAATCCCAAGAAGAGCAAGGTCGAGGAGTACTCTAGCAGGAAGCTAAATGCCTTTCCTACTCAGCAGCTGCTAATTCATCTTTCTAATGATTCAAACAATGAGAATGTCAAAGATGAATCCTGCAAAATGTCATTGTCAAAATCATTAGTAGGTGGTAGTACAAATGTTTGCAAAAGAAGAATCTTGAATTTTCTGCAGCCAGAGCGCGTACCTCAAGGTCTGTCCATTATTAATGCACTCTCAATCTGTATCATACGTTATTTTCTCACTGATCTTTTGACTGCTTGATGTTATCTACTAGGAAATGGTTTTTCATATGTTCCGAAGGTGAGAATGTTCATGTCAGAAAAGCCAAATGATGGCACTGTGGCGATGCATATTGGAGAAATAGAAGAGGTCGACTACACGACTGCAGAGGATTACCTCCCAACGCTGCCGAATACTGTGAGTGTTGTGCACAATATTTGTTTGTATGGACCAGACTGGATACCCTCCTTTTGGTGTCCACTCATCCTACTTAATCAAGTAGGACGAAATTCTGAAGCCAGCTATTCTGAGCGAATTTTTAATTTAAAAGCCATATGGAAACACCCTTAGAAGTAAAGTGGAAGAATGATAAGCAGTCCATAACTCCTGGATCTAGGTTTCAATATGGTGGAGCTTTTAAATCCATTTCTGCTAGCATGTGCCAATCTTAATGTTGCAAATGTTACAATGCTCATTCGAACTCATTAAATTGGCTTGAACCTATTCAAGGCTAGCAGTTGGATATTTTGATCAAACCAGGACTAAGATGGTGCACTAGTATTTACATCCAAAAGCAAGAGTATAGTCCTGTTTAGTTGTGCAGGAACTAATAAAATCTATCACTGTTTCAGCATCATTGACATATTTAAATTTACACCAAAAAGAAAGCAAAATATACAGTCAATTGGATATTGTAAGCCTTTTAGCTTTAATTAAATTAAAAGAAGTCATATTGAGATAGATCTTATGGCTGTTCAAGCTATCTTTCTATAGCAGTTACATCGAGTAGAAAGTGCTGATCAATTTGGAGTTGAGCTATGGTGTATAACCTTCTCATAAGGCGAGTTATCCTGACATTTACTTATCAGGTCTTAGGATCAGTTGATCAAATATTTGATGACAGTCGCCTTGGATATGTATCTGTCAATATCTTTGGACTTTGATGATGTTTGCCTCAGATGAATTCTGAATTTCAAACATTTAATTTTTCCAAGCAAAGTCTTAGTAAAGCGAGTAACAGAAATAACTAGGTGCAATTTTCGAGTTACTTAGGAGACATCAATTCGTGGATACCGTAAGGTGTATCTGAAACACGGAGAATTGGAGGAGAGCTCATGGTAGCTTCTATAAGAGGCATCTTATTTTCATTTGTTTCAACCATTTTAAATTGGGATGCCAGTGGAAGAAATTTACAATAATCTTATGCATTTCTGTTTCTTATGTCTGAAATTTTCTTGTGACAGCACTTTGCAGACTTGCTTGCTGCACAGTTTTGTTCACTGGTAAGTTAACTGCGTAAAATCTAAAGCGCTAAGGATCAATATTGCTTCAGCAACTTGTCCTTATTTTGCCGTGCACCAATGTGTTTGCAGATGGTACATGAAGGATACGTTGTTGAGGATCATGTCCAACCAAGACCAATCAGCGTGAATCGTTCTTCAAGTAATCAAACTAACATGCCAGGAATGCCACCAAATGGGTCAGTAGCTGATCTGCAGCAATACTCCGAAGGGGTCTCTGGTCAGTTGTCCAATGAGCTTGCAAGGCCTTCTAACGGTATTAATTCATCAGTAAATTCACCCCAGAACATGCAAGGCCAGAGAATACTGCCTTCGGGGAATGCTCAAGCATTACAGAACTCTCAAGCACTCCTGACTGGGGTTTCAATGCCTTCTAGACCTCAACAATCTGATCCATTATCACCTCTGCAGCAGCAGCAGCAGCAGCAGCAGAATCAACATCCTCTGATACAACAGCAACATCCACAGTTACAAAGATCCCAACTAATGCTTGCTTCGAATCAACTTGCTCACCTAAACACAATTGGCCAGAATTCCATGCAGTTGGGTAATCAAATGGCTAATAAACCATCAGCACTGCAACTTCAGCTATTACAACAGCAGCAGCAGCAACAACAACCACAACAGTTGCAGTCACAACAATCCCAGTCACAGCATCCACAGATGCAGAGGAAAATGATGATGGGCCTTGGTAATGTAGGTATGGGGAACATTAGCAATAACATCGCTGCGCTTGGTGGCCTTGGTAATGTTATGGGCATGGGAGGTGTAAGAGGAGTTGGTGGACCTGGAATTTCAGCTCCAATGGGAGCCATCACTGGCATGGGCAATATATCTCAAAACACAATAAATATGAGCCAGGCATCTAATATAAGTAACGTGATCAGCCAGCAACTTCGTAGTGGTGCACTCACTCCACAACAAGCTGTTTTCATGCAAACCAAGCTGAGAATGGCAGCACAGAACCGAACAAATATCTTGGGGAGCCCACAGTCAAGTTTAGGTGGTATTACGGGAAATAGACAAACGCATCCAGGCTCTACCGGTCTTTCTATCTTGGGCTCTCTCAACCGAGCTAATATGAATCCAATGCAGCGACCAGGAATGGGTCCAATGGGTCCACCAAAGCTAATGGCTGGTATGAATCTTTACATGAACCCGCAGCAGCAGCAGCAGCAGCAGCAGCAGCAACAGCAACAGATACAGTTACAGCAGCAACAAATGCAGCAGCAACACATACAACAGCAGCAGCAATTGCAGCAACAGCAGCAAGAGACAGCTTCGCCTTTACAGGCTGTAGTTTCACCTCCTCCAGTGGGCTCACCTTCAAATCTGGCAATCCCACAACAAATGAACCAAAATTCGCAGCAGCCACAGCAGCAACATCAACAGGCCAGCCCACAGCAGATGAGCCAACGAACTCCTCTCAGCCCACAGCTGAGTTCAGGGGCTATCCATCCTATGAGTACTGGTAATCCAGAAGCATGCCCAGCAAGCCCTCAGTTGAGTTCACAAACCATGGGGTCAGTAGGTAGTATAACCAATTCTCCGATGGAACTACAAGGTGTGAACAAGAGTAATTCCATTAATAATGCCTAATTGAGATGGAAGCTTCAGCTCCTTTGAAACTGTACGGTATTGGTATATCACCCCTGCCATGTCTATGTATACATCTGGTCAGGCTATCGTGAAGATGAAACAAAATGGTGCCTCTGGCCAGTGCTGGTTGAACAGATGTCTTTGAAGGTTGTGGAACATGGATGTCTGGTTTATCGAATCCCAAAAAGGAAACCAGAAAGGACTTGGGACATGCAAATTCTTCTTCTTTTTGCTCGGGAGAGTGAAGAAGCAGCTTGTAATCTCCTGAGCAGGCTAAACAAACTCCTGCTCGATTGTCATTCTGTGATAAGCTGGTAGAGCAACTATTATTCTAGGTTTATTCATATGTTTTGGGTATATTCTATATGAGATGTCTAATTCAATTTGTCTGGATGTGTTGTGATCAAGCATACTGTAGTTCCATATGATCCTTGGTAGCAGATTATAATTCATATCATAACTAGTGATATAAAGGATTTACTTCAGTCTTGCATGAAGGCAATGACATAGTTGTAATCCTCTTGGTTGATAAACGTGTAAATGAGTACAATGTTATGTGTATATAGTTTCTTATTTTCCTGGTAAAAGAATCAAACTAGTTGGACCAGAACCTATACATTTGGCATATCGAATATGCCAAGTATGGAGTAATTGAGTACTTGGATAGGTAATGCTTGTGTGCCTTTGCATTATATGGCTTTGACTTTATTTCATAAATGTTGTAGAATTTGAATCTTTTCTTTTTGCACCTAAAATTCCATCAATTTCTCCGTCGAATCCTAGAAACCAAAATTTGTCTCAAGTTGGTACTTATTTCACCTTGCCCTGGGCTTGAGTAACACAAACATTGGTGAGAATCTACAACAACAACATACCCAGTGTATTCCCACAACGTGGGGTCTGGGGAGGGTAGAGTGTACGCAGTCCGTACCACTACCTCAGAGGTGAGGTAGAGAGGCTGTTTTCAATAGACCCCCGGCTCAAGACAAAAACAGTCTAAAAATAGGCTAAAAAGGACGTAACAAAGATACAGGATAAAAATACATGATAAAACTACAAGAGACGATAGGAAGTAATATGTAGTAACAAACAACAGACAGAAACAGAGCACTGCCACAAAATACTACTACGAGGAATCCAAGAACAAAAAACTATAAGCGTAGCACTACGATTACTAGTCGGGACAACAAGGAAAAACACTCCTACCTACTAGCCTACACACACTTCTACCTACTACTCCTCTACCCTAATCCGCGTCCTCCACACCTTCCTATCTAGGGTCATGTCCTCGGTAAGCTGCAACTGCGCCATGTCCTGTCGAATCACCTCTCCCCAATACTTTTTCGGTCTACCTCGTCCTCTCTTGTAACCATCCATAGCCAACCTCTCACACCTCCGCACTGGAGCATCCGTGCCTCTCCTCCTCACAAGTCCGAACCATCTCAACCTCGCTTCCCGCATCTTATCTTCCACCGACGCCACACCCACCTTATCTCGGATATCCTCATTCCTAATCCTATCTCTCCTAGTAAACCCGCACATCCATCGCAACATCCTCATCTCCGCCACCTTCATCTTTTGAATATGGGAGTTCTTTACTGGCCAAAACTCTACTCCATATAACAAAGCTGGTCGAACCACCACTCTGTAGAATTTGCCTTTAAGTTTAGTAGGCACCTTCTTATCACACAAGACTCCAGATGCGAGCCTCCATTTCATCCATCCAACACTAATATGGTGAGTGACATCCTCATCAATCTCTCAATTTTCCTGGATAATAGACCCAAGATAGTTGAAACTCCCTCTCTTTTGGATGACCTGTGTATCCAGCTTCACTTCTACGTCATCATCCTGAGTCGCCTCACTGAACTTGCACTCCATATATTCAGTCTTGGTCCTGCTCAATCTAAACCCCTTAGACTCGAGGGTCTATCTCCAAACCTCCAACTTAGCATTAACTCCTCAGCGAGTCTCGTCAACCAAAAATACATCATCCGCAAATGACATGCAGCATGGCACCTCACCTTGTATTTGCCGCGTCAATACATCCATTACCAAGGTAAATAGAAAAGGGCTAAGGGTCGATCCCTGGTGCAACCCCATCAACACGGGAAAGTGCTTCGAATCTCCTCCCACAGTTCTAACGCGAGTCTTGGCCCCCTCATACATGTCCTTAATTGATCTGGTGTATGCCACGGGTACACCTCGAGCCTCCAAGCACCTCCAAAGGACCTCCCTAGGGACTTTATCATACGCCTTTTCTAAATCGATGAACACCATGTGCAAGTCCTTCTTCCTTTCCCTGTACTGCTCCACCAGTCTTTTAAGGAGATGGATAACTTCTGTAGTCAAGCGTCCTGGCATAAAGCCGAACTGGTTCTCGGAAATAGGCACGATCTGTCTCAACCTCAACTCCACCACCCTCTCCCAGACCTTCATAGTGTGGCTTAGCAATTTGATACCCCTATAGTTGTTGCAACTCTGAATATCGCCCTTGTAGTGTACAAAGGAATCATCGTGCTCCATCTCCAAGCTTCATGCATCTTTGCCGTTCTGAAAATACCATCAAACAACTAGGTTAGCCACTTCACACCTGTCTCACCCGAGCTCTTCCAAAAATCAACGGGAATCTCATCTGGCCCCGTCGCCCTACCCCTACGCATCTTACGAATCGCAACCTTAACCTCATCAACCTTTATACGGCTACAATAATCATAGTCACGACGCCTCTCTGAGTGTGCCAAATCTCCCAGCACAAAGCTTTTGTCCCCCTCTTCATTCAAGAGTCCATGGAAGTAAGACTGTCATCTCATTCTAATGAGTACCTCATCTACTAGTATTTTGCCATCTTCGTCCTTGATGCACTTCACTTGGTCAAGGTCCCGAGTCCTCCTCTCTCTAGCCTTTGCTAACTTGTATAACTTCTTATCCCCACCTTTATCCTCTAAAACCGCGTATAAGCTTTCAAAGGCTGCCATTTTAGCCGCCGTTACCGCTAACTTAGCCTCCTTCCTAGCTATCTTATACGCCTCCCTATTCCTTCGCTTCTCCTCCTCATCCTTACTCTCTACCAACTTCGCGTATGCCCCCTTTTTAGCCTCCACCTTTCCTTTTACTTCTCCATTCCACCACCAGTCCCCTCGATGCTTGCCAGAACGACCTCTCGAGACGCCCAACACCTCTCTAGCCGTCTCCCTTATGCAACTAGCAGTCGTATCCCACATATTATCCACATCCCCACTACTCCCCCAAGCCCCCCTAGTCATCAACTTCTCCCCTATTTCCAGTGCACTGGCCATAGTCAGGCTACCCCATTTAATCCTAGACCGGTCATCCACAATCCGCTTCTTTTTCTCCTTCTTGATCTCTAAATCCATCACTAAGAGTCTATGTTGGGTCGAAAGATTCTCACTTGGGATAACCTTACAATCTTTACCCTGAAAAACCTAAGGGTTCCTCCGCAAGGTTTTTCCACAGCGGGTGAGTCAGGGCCTAAGATCAGGCCGAAAGGCGTAGTCAATGGAAAACAAGTGAATATTCCTGTACTAACCCTTGTCTCAAGTTGGTAGTGATTTCACCTTGTGCTGGGCTTGAGTAAAGCAAACATTGGTGAGAATCCAATGCCTCGAAAAACCTAAGGATTCCTCCACAAGGTTTGCCCTTGGGCCGCAGGAGGAGCATCTCTCTCGGTCTATTCAAAGATCTGAGACTGGTAGTTAAGTTGGTGCCGTTCATCTTCGGCGCAAGAGCGCTCTGCTCACTAAGGGTGAGTCAGGGCCTAAGACCAGGCTGAAAGGCGTTGTCAATGGACAATAGGTGAATGTTCCTGTACTAACCCTTGTTGGTCCCGATCTACATTCGAATAACAAAAACTTTGATTTGCTGTTGACCTCGTTGAGAAAGAATTAAGAACAAAACATTGATTAGCGTGGTGCTAATGTTGGTTGATTCCAATTTACCTTTGTTTCCAAATTGGTTGAGACTGGACTGGACTGAACAATTCCATTGATTAGAGTATTTTTGCACTTGAAGGGGAGCTTTGGAGTAACTGATAAAGTTGTTGCCATGTGACCAGGAGGTCACGCGTTGAAGCCTTGAACATTTCTGCGTACAATAGACCCTTCCATGGACCCTGTGCATAGCGGGAGCTCTAGTGCACATGGCTGGCCTTTAGAGTATTCTTGCACTCGTCAACTTACCACACCTCCCTTTGTATTGATCATCATAGAACAAACTCTAAGGCGGGCAAAGTTCTGGTGCTAATGTTGGTCGATTTCAAGATTCATTTCCAAACAAGTTGAGGTTCTCTAAATCTATCTATTACGTCGTGAGGAATTTAGAATTCAGACGATTCATCATAGTTAGATTATTCTTACACTGGTCGTCAACTTAACTACATCTTTTCCATTTGAGCTTGAGAGTTTGCTTTGCAATTGCACTAAAGGAATAGGAAAACAGTTGAACGAAATCAAAAAGCAGTTTGTTCTTCAAGTTTTTTGTGAACAAAATGACTCTATCCCCGAGACAAAAAGACTTGTCACCCAAAAACAGGAGATCTGTGAATATCCCCGAGCTTTCTTACTCGCTGCTCTTTCACATGAATGTTTAAATATCTACAGAATCATGCAGGTACTTGCAACTATGCCCATAGTAGCATCTTCCTTGAGCATAAAACCGGCAAGGCTTCTTTTGTTCCTCGCGCTGTCCTTGAAATGGACGCTTTGCAGCTCCGGCATTACACCAACCATTCCTTGCTTGCCAGTTCTCAGTTCTTTGTGAGTTCATATTTTGTGAATGACCATTGGTATACATATGACAATGTCCTCGCAATGGACTTCTACTAGTATTGCAGTTGTTGTAACCTCCACCGTTATAGGCCCTCCACGTTGGAATATTGTGTGCGTTAGAGTTATGCATTCTTGATGTACTATTATAACTGTTCGTGTTACCTCCATAGCTAGAGTCACTCCACATTGGCATATGCGTATTTGAGTTATGCACTCTTAGTGGACTCTTTGAAGGATTAGAAGTGTAGCTTTCTCCAAAGCCTTGCTGCTGCTCCCTGTAAGAACTTGGATCATTCAGGTTCACATTAGTCAAAGGCTGCCGCCTTTCTTCTGGCCTATTTTCTCTAGGGAAGACATTTTCCTGTATGACATTTGTATAATTTCTGCATTCCTTTTGTTCATCTTTTGGGCCGTTGTCCACCACTTCTACTTGAGGCAGATCTTTCTTGTTTACGGAGTTCATCGAGCTAGAATGCAGCTGTTTCCCTTTACTGTGTGCTGTATTCATTTGGTGTTGATGTGGCATCCTACCTTTACTCTCAGCTACTGTTTCCTTCTCCGTGTAATCTGTGCTTACCCTGGGATATGTAGACAAACAGTTCAGAGAAAGTTCACTATACCTATTCACTAAAATGATTCTACGTTCAAAAATCAAGTGAAGTTGGTATAGTTCATAAGTTCAATTCTATCAATCTGCTTCCTAGAATGACCAAAATTATTATGGTACCTATTTTCCCTTCGCATCTTTCGCATTTCCTTCTCTTGGACACGTGTTTCCCTGTTAGACCGAGCAACAGAACCTCTAGCATGCTTTTCTGATAAAATTTTCTGCCTTTCTGCTTCATCGTCCCATTTCTTCAAATGCAATATAAACTTAATTAGCATATGCAGCAGGAATAATAAGTGCAAGTACTAGAAATTGTTAGTACTGTTTCAACAGACCTGCCGCAAAGTTTTTAATCTATAGAGGTTTCTGCCCTTAATGAGGAGAGGATGCAGTGGAGGCAGCGGTTTTTCCCCTTTACTCCACAATACTTCAACCTGATCAGTACAAGGAATCTTATATGAAAGAATGCAAGAAGTGTAAATACAATCGGAGCCAAATAAAAAGAAAAAATGAAAGCAGAAAAGGTTAAGTCAAATAATAGCTGTTATCTACAAAGAACTTTAGTTGAAAATAACAACTTCTCATTCCTCTTCTTGTTCCCAAAAGTTCAATCTAAATTGATTGCTTTTAAGCTCACCGTAAAGGTATGTTGCTGCTTTTTAGCACCATAGCTCTCTTTCACAATCCGCCCTGCTACTATTCTTGTTCCACAGGGAGGGCCAGTAGCACTCCTGGATGCAACGCTAAACCTGATAAACCACAATCATGAACCTACTAAGTAAATGCACACATACTGCTGCCCAATAATGTCTAAGAGGGAACTAAAGAGAACTATACATGACATCTGCCAGTAGCTTTTCACAGCCTTTAAGTGCCTAAAGGAAGACCGAAAGATGCTTACTACCACTTATTAGAGTAAAGATCTTACATTTCATATACATTTTGTTCAAACATAACAACATCCCCAGTGCACGCGTCCCCTGCATAATACAAAAAGTACAGATGAAAATGACAATGTCCAAAAAGTTCCGATTCATTACTTAAACTACAAAGCTAGATTCCTCGAGGAACAAAAATACAAGGTAAAGGCTATGCTGGTTATAATCTCAAAAACTTTTCAGCAGTTACATAAACTTTGCATTGGTTATTCTCAAGGGGCTAATGATCATAAACGTTTGCTACAATAGAACTGTTCATCTACTTAAAAATCTATCCATAGCATAGAGGGATAGCAGATAATCTGTACCTTTGCAGTTCAATACGAAACTAGACGGGGGATACTTCTCCTCTCCACGGCCATCAAGGATACTGAAGTACAATAGAACTTGCTTTAGGTATAAAAGTTTTGATGATTAAAAAGCAAACCTGAACAAGCTGAAATTAGGAAATTACTCAGTGTGCTCTTTAATTCGCTGAATAAGTGTATCTTTGCTACCCGTCAGTCTCAGCGCATGTTTCCTTAAGTAAACCTTGCATTGCTCCACTTTCAATTTCTCAATCTGACTAGCTGCCACCAAGTAGTAGTAAGCAGAGACCAATAAATTTTCATACATACAAATGAAAAAACAAAATGCAATCATTGTCGTGCTTCCAAAATTGGAAGATGATCGGTAGAGACAAAGTTTAGACAGTAACAATACCAGCAAAACCTTATAAGTCCTAGAGCTAGCAATATTGAAGAATTTTCCAGTTATCTCTCATTTTAAAGATTAAGTTTTTACTTCTTTCTTTCTGAAAAAGAAAAAAACTGCAGCATCATAGAAAAGGTTGTTTGGTACGATTTATATACCAATGAAAACAAAGTTTCAGGAATAACCATGTCTATGCAAGGGGTGGTGTCTTGATAAGTATCTAAGAAGTCCCATACGTTAGAAAAAGTTATAACTTTCATAAGAAAGAAAAGAACATATTCATTTGTAAAGACAAAAAAGAAAATCACACTATTAGCTATTTATAAGGTTTATTCAACCAATAATCACACCACAAAAGGATGTGATGCAACAGATAAAATCCCTCCACTCTTAACTAGAGGTCTCGGATTCGAGCCATGGAAATAGAGAAATCCAACCCTATAAAGCGAGAATTTGGATTAGTGGGGCCAGTGGGTTCCGGATACTAAATAGTTAGACCAAAGAATAAAAAGACAATACACACCAAGATCGAAATGATCCTGACATTTTTAAGCAGGCATATCATGATATCAACATGTAAAGAAAAAGAAAGAAATAATGTTATGAAACCTTTGATTATCTTCTGAACTGTTTCATAACTTTTTTTATCTTTCTCGTCAAGCTCTGGCACTATCTTGTCCAGATCCTGCTCTTCCTCAACGCAATCTTCCAAAGCCTTAGAAACATTACGCCTACATTTTGGAACAACACGAAAAACCAACATCTAATGTCAAATTTTTTTTTTTGCAAAAACTAATATGGTTCCTTTTCGAGGAATACATTCCCAAATATAAACCATTTTTCCTTTCAAAATTTCTGTAATATGATAGAAAGTGGCGGAGCATGATTTTCACTAAGAGATTGTATCAAGAATTATGTACAAAAGAATATGAGAATGTCATCTGACGTCAAAATTTAAAGAAGTAAACACACGAAGAAGCCAAAGGGCTCACCATCTGCTATATATACATTAAAAATAATTTCAACTACGTATAAACAATGTAATTTTTCACCAAAGGGGTTCGGATGACCCCCTCGGCCTTACCTGGCTCCACCCCTTGATCCTAGATGATCAAAATAAATATACATGCGTGCAAAAATGAGATACTACTACAAAAGACAGACATAACCATACCCACTAAAAAGAAATGCCGGCTATATATACCCAAAATATAAAATATATACCAACAGACATGACAAAACAAGGGATTGTACCCAGTGGCATAGCCACATGTAGGCCAGGCTGTCCAGTTGCACACCCTTCATCGAAAAATCATACAATGTATATAGAAAATTATATGAAGTATATAGGTAAAATATTATTTTTCATACATATGTATATTAGATTTGAACACCCTTAACGAAATTTCTGACTCCGCCATTGAATTTGTACCTGGCAGACATATCCTTAGATTTGTGTTTATTGATGGAGAGTTTAGAAAGACTGGATCTTGTTTCCTCAAGAATGTCAAAAGTTGGGTCCTCTTGCGAATCATAATCGCTATCGCTGTCAGATACATCGTACTGCTGATCGGAATCCATTTTTTGATTTCTTGATGATGATGATGATTCAAGACTTCTCTGATTTCTTTGCTCACGAAAATCACCGTTCAAATAGGATTTTAAATTTGAAAATATGACCGTTGTTAAGTGGATTGTTTTCCCCAAATCCGCACTCTATATATTTGCTGCTTGATTGGACTGTTTTCCCGGTTAGAGACATGGGAATTCCCAATTTAAAATTAGATTGATTTGAAGTTAAATTTTATTTAGACATGTTATATGAATGTTTTAAGTTATATTTTTTTCATATAGGTAAAGGCTTCACAAAACTGTAAAAAACTTTCTCAACTCGTATAAATTCTTACCAGGGTAGCTTAAGAATATTAGTGGCCTAAGACTAAAATCAAACAGATGCCTTAAATTTTGAAAAAATATATATATATAGAAAAAATTACATAAAAATCCATATGACAATCTTACATTGCAAAATATGATCAACTTTTTAAGCTCTTATAAAAAATGACCCAATGTCTATAGAAAAAAAAAGTTACTTTACATTCTTAGCCAAATTATTACTCTCTCCCACACACACAATCTAATCTTCATAGTTGTTCATTATTGCTAAAGCTAATGAACATCTAAGGAAATACAGGTCTATAAAATTCGTACACCAAGTATATCGCAAATTTACATTACAATATCACAACTATAACATAAATTTTTTTGGATGTTCAGCCATTATTGAAGTTTCAAGCTTCAAAATTTAAAAATTAAATTTTCGTAAATAAATTTTGTTTCAAGTGCGTATGATTGCAAAAGATCGGTTATGGATTGAGGAGTATAGCTGTGAAATTTTGGATGATTTGGTATTATTTTGTGGTGTTTTTGGATGAATTTGGTGCTTGAATTCAAGGAAGAAGATGAAGTCCATTTTGTTGTATACAATGTATACTGTATTGTATATTGTTGATACAATATATTCTTTTTATTTCAGTAATTTTCTTCTTCCTCTCCATATTATACAATACAATATACAAATATATACATTGTTATACAAAAAAAAAGTTACTTTACACTTATGTCCAAATTCAGGTTTAGGCTATAAAATGTAATATAAGTACTTTTTTGGTCACGAAATTACAATGTATATCTGCTAAGTGTATTTTTTTGAAATTATCCCATATATATAATAGTACACTCTTTAAAAATTACCCCTCTATAACAATTATCTTTTTAATAATATAATAATAATCTATATAGAAATAAAATCTCTAAGATTACCCATAATAGAAAGAGATTTTGAAAAAATATTTTAAAATTTTAATTCACCAGACACAGAATATTATGTGATACACACTTCCATCATTACAAGATTTCATTCCTTCTGGTAATCTTGTATATAAAGAGGCAACGAAGTGCTAACATTTAATATAATGTATTAGGTTTTTTGTAAAAAAAAAAAATTAATTAGTGAAATATGCATATCTTTTGAGATTTCTAAATTTAAATATTTTTTTAATCTTCTTATAACCAGATGTGAGCACATTCTAAACCCTATGGGTGAAATGTTTACAATATATGGCGGATTAAAATTAAATGATTTTAAGAAATTGCATACCACTTAAATAGCAGGATTAAAGTTCATTGGCGTTGGAGTTGATGACTTCATCATTGAGCTTGAAGGAAGAATATCATTACGAGCTTGATGAAAACAGAAGTCCAATCAATACATTTAATCACACGATTTGCCTTTCAACTGGGCTGGTCTTTGATTTTTGTCCTTCAAATGAAATGATCTTTAATTTTTGCCCTCAACAATCAAACTTATGCCCAGCGGAGCATAGGTTCTTCAAGGGTGCAGGGCATAACTCGTCGAATATTATGATGCGAAAATATAAACTAATGCCCGCGAACAAGTTTTTGCCCTTCAATCAATACATGTTCATGCATTTCTACGGAACAAATCAAAATAATAGACAATGAGGCTTTCACTGTAATTTACAGCATATACTAAAGTATTTAGAATTACAAATACCTATTGGAGGGCAAGTTTTGTGGTTTGAGTATTAAGAAATACATGCTGAGAGATTCATCTTAATATCATTTCTGAAGTATTAGCAACATCCGTCGTCATGGTTCACATCCTCTGTTTTACATTATCAAATTAACATGTCTTGAGTCCGCCCCAGCCGCAGAAAACAAAGGCCATTGTGGTCATGTCAGTTGCGCACTGTCCGATGCTGGAGTAACATCTTTTCTAAGCTTTACATTTGATGGCAGCATCACCAAATCTTATTTTTAACCCAGAAGAGAAGGCTAACAACTCCAATGACAATAGCAACAGGAGCCCATTTCCGTATCAGAGCCTTGAGTCATGAAGAAATGGATCAGTCACTAAAGAGATTTTAAGTTCAAAGATCAGACTAAATGCATGTCCATAACGAGAAAAAGAGCGACAGACAGCCCATCTGATACCATGGTTGCTTGTTTTCGTCAGTGTCTTGGTCTAAGACACCCAAGCCTAGAACAAGGAGTGAGTCTTGCATTCACATGCTGATTTATCCTAGCCTAAGCACAAAGGGTCCTGCCAACAACTAATCCTAGTGCAAGTAATGCAATTGGCAAGAATTGAATATAGTTCCATAGATTTATATCACACCTTTCTGTGCCTAACCATCCAAGTACCTCTTCAAGAATAAAAAACATTCTCACACTATCAGCACAACCAATCAAGCTCTATATTCTTCAATAAAGTCTTGATACATGGTAGGTTTTAAAAATGCCAATGCACATTGTTGGGCAGCTTATATTATGTTACTCTTCCTAAACAATATATGTGCCCCCCTCCCCACAAAAAAAAAAAAAAAACGTGTGAGCACAAGAGAACTTAAGAGAACGAACACCAAATTTCATGTTCCTTCAAATCCTTGTGCAGCACCACTTCGCATTCCCCACACTTAAAAGGTAGAAATTACAACTACCACACAAGAACTTAAGTGCATCATTTTGAAAATCCAATGAAACTAACCTGACGATTCAAATCTCTCGCCTTATCAGCATATATGCGGGATTCTGATGTCAAGCGGCTGGACATCTGACTGACCTCTACAGAATTTGATGTTTAAATAATCAAGTCACTAACCATGAGACATAATATCAAAACAATGCATAAGAAGGGTGAAATTAGAAGGACAACCATATTAGATTATAATTGCCAATCTATATCAAAGCTATGAGTCAGCAGCACTTAATTTTATCTGTATATGCTGCAGCATTTTTGCACAACAAGCAGCATAGTCTACTTTTTCTTAGTATAAAGACTTTCAAGATAATATCGCATCTCACAACTACCACATGTTACACCTTCGAATCATGCAGCAAGAGCCATACAAGAGCATAGTTGCCACCAGCTTCTAGTAGATAGATCATCTTTATAACTTGCACGCACTAGATGACACTAAGTTTCTCCAGGTACTAAAGAGCACAATTCTGACCTAAGCAATCCTAACTAAAAATGTATGGCTTGTTTCTTAATCTATGTGGTGTGTGTGTGTGTGTGTGAGAGAGAGAGAGAGAGAGAGAGAGAGAGAGAGAGAGGGAGGGAGGGAGGGAGAATTGGGGTACTTCATCTCCTATTCTAGAATTCAACAAGCAGTCATGAAAGAAACCAATTATATTATTCATTTTTACTTCTATTTAAATGAATTTGTATTCAAACAAAAGGACGGTTATTTTCCGTCTTCCACAAAGCACACCACATGCTGCCTACAGGAATATAACCCAAAAACATTCAAGGTTTCTCAGAGGAAAAAGGGGGAAATATTTTATCAATCATACCCCTCAACATGGAAATTTTATTATATAGAAGAAATGAATGAGAACACAAATTCACCCCTTTCTAGGAGTTCATGAGGAGAGAATATAAAGGAATCAACAGTTAAAACACATCAGAGTATACCAAAGTCAGCTGTTATAAAACTTAGATCAGGTAAACACAAATTTCAAAAGGTAAAAAGCACAATAAGGTGAATTTAATAACACAATATTTTTGAAAAGAAATAAAAACAAAAGTAACTAATGTATATAACCTTAGTCTCTATATTCAATTTAGCATTTTAAATCACCTCCAATATCCAGAGCTATATCAATCAACTATGCCTAAATCCCAAGAACTCAGCACCCATTGAAATTTAATTTATCACACCAAATTACTAGAAGAAGATAAATGAAGAAAAAGGAGCAGCTTGTCAAAGCTCAGGTAAGAAGATGAAGAAGGCATAATGATGTGAACATATTTCCTAGTCTGTATGTTTTCTTCTACTTCTTTTGTCCTTCACAGTAATTTGAACCCAAAGAACCATTTGATCAACTTCAATAATGAATAGGCCCTGATCAAACAGCTGTACAGCAAATTTGACAGAACTCACCCACAACCAATGATGTGAACAGATGTCCTAATCTGATGCTTTTGTCTAGTTCTTTTGTCCTTCTCATTGATTTGGACAACCCAAAGAACCCAATGATCAATTTCAATAATAAATTCACTGACCAACAGTTCTACTGCAAATAGAAAGATGTCACAGAACCAATCTATACTTGCCTCAAGCACACATGAAGTGCTAACTTCATTTAGTTTGCTTCAGTCCCACAGATAAAAGAGCTAAGGCCTGAATTCCTTCTCACTTTATATCAGATTTGGGCTCTTTTAACAACACCATAGCTAACAATGATTACTAAATCATTTTTATTTTATACTTATGTTGACACATTTTCCCCACTCATCTGCTATGGTGTAGAAAAGCTTTTGTTCATAAGAGTTTCAGTGGACCATCTAAGGAGTACTTCAATCAATCAATTAATCAACAATGCCTCAATCACAAGCTAATCTGGGGACCATTTAAGAAGTACTAGACGTTTTAAATACCTTCACCAGTGCAGAAGGAAATTCTGAGAGGTATCCAATTTTTAGAATTTGGACAAGCTACTAAGCAAATTAAAATATTATCATTAACTAATAATTGCGGAGAGCAAATAAACTGATGTAGATGGACAGTATAAAAGGCTTTGGAAAAGTAGCAACTTTGTTGATACCTAGAGGATAAACGAGGAAATGCTCAGATGAGCTTTAGAAGCTTTGCAAAATTTTTACTGGTAAGGAGTTCAGAAAAATGTTGGAATGAGAAACTTACGGTCCAATTTTTCACCAACCCCAAGAACTTCTTGTACATTTCGAGTCATTATCTGATGAACCTCATAAAGTTCATCATTCAACTTCGCAACATTGCGTTGAGTTCTGGTATCCTGGTACAGTTTCTTCGTCTTCTGTATGAATGTATCTTTTAAAATAGGGAAAATTATATATTGGAAGAATAGAAAATTAGTTTTTAACAAAAGGAAATTGGAAAATTGAAAAAGGACAGTGTAAAGGAAAGTGCTAACCAAATTTGATAAAGGCATAAGGTCTAGCAGCAGTTTCAATTTGACTCCCATTGATACGCTCAAACTCATTCTTAAGGTCTTCCAGGTACTGAAAGGCAAGTTTCTTTGGATAAGAGCGATCACACATTGTCAGATAACAAACACGCCCTTCAATGATATAGCTGAGAACTTGGGTTAAGAGAACAGTAGATTCACGATTCCCACAAGGTACATTTTCAAGTGGGTTGAAAGGGCGCAAAGTAGCCAGCTAGTGGTGATTTAGAAAGTAAGCAAATGAAATAGCAGCAGCAATAGAGGAAACTTGGAAAGTCACAATCTAAATCATCGAGAAGATTTCACATTCTGATGGTCCTAAATTTTAATATAAGCTTGGTGATATTTATTATTCTCGTGGTTATTTTCTTTGGGTATTATAACTCCCAACCCCAATTCCTCCTGCACAGGAGATAAACAGTGGTTCCCACAGTGCTCCCTTGGTGACTCGAACCTCCAAGGTCATGATTAAAGCTGGAGGCCCTTCCCACTATATTATCCCTCCCTTGTCTTGGTTCTATCCATAAATCCAGAAAAAATGAGTAACAAATGCTTATAAAACATATTAAATTCCTATCAAGTGGAGAAGCTACTAACAGACCAAAGATGAATGTGCATAAACTATATCAACCAATTTCTTTTTCGTTCCTTTTGTTGGTTTTACTTGTAACTGCATCAGTATTTATCACCATATATACATCCAAGATAGAAATTGCACTTATCAAAAGCATTAAGCTGAAGGAAACCTCATTAGTTCTGAGTACCCTCATCCTACTTGTCCCTAAACTCGCAACAATAAGAACAGCAGAGTCCATCATAGGCTTTCTTTAAATTGCAAAAATAAAATAAAAAATATAGATTTTGCTTCTTTTGATAGGCATCCTAAATGCAATCTTCAAACTGTAAAACTCCGTAGACTGGTTTCCACATATACTCGCAATGAATGACTCATTATAAGTTGGCAGAAGAGCAGAAAGAGGGACAACTGAATGTTCGTGAAGTTCCTAACAACTCTGCCCCACCGCAAAACCAAAAGAAGAAAAGCTCACCGAGCTTGTAAAGAAAGCTCTAAATTCTTTCTTTCCTTGAGAGAAAAATTGAGAGGAATCATAGTTTGAGCATAGATAACCCAGTGAAGCTATTTGGAAAAGACCAGTAAGTGCATGAACTTACTTACCTTGCAGTCATCTTGTTGACAAAGAAGTTATTACTAATTATTTACAGAACTTTGCATTTAGCATCCGAAGAGATGTAAAGAGTACAGTGAAAGAAGAAATAAAAGCAATATGGAAACAATAAGAGGATACTGGAAAATGTAAGGTCCAGTTTCAATGGACATCCTTGATGCCTCATTCTGGCCCATGGAGAGGCTCTTGAATAAGGACTTGACTTGCTGTTTGTAGAAATCTGCATCTGGAACATCACGGCCATCATCCAGCCCCTCAGCTAATGGAAGGCCATCAGTTACACGAGCAATCATAGTCAACTTAACCATCTTCCTTAAGCAAGCGGACAACTACAAGCAACCACAAAAAGGTAGAAATTAACAAACATAATTTGAAGACACAGAAACTACAAATTTTCCATGCTTTTCGGCTGCTAATTCCAAAACCTTGGATAAAGACTTATTGGACACAAAGTTCCTAGGTTACATGTAGGGGTGTTCACGGGTCGGTTTGGGTCGGTTTTTGGTCAAAACCAAAACCAAACCAATTTAGTCGGTTTTTAAATTTCTAAAATCAAACCAAACCAAATAAAAATTTAACCGTCGGTTTGGTTCGGTTTTCGATTTATGATCCTAACTAATGATAAATTGAAAATAGTATAAAAAATGACAATGGCCAAAAGGCTTGCCTAGATACAAATCCTAATAACGCCAACTAAGGAATGTCTTTTACAAGCCTATCTTGTTTGGCATTGCGAACAATAATTTTGTCTCTTGAATTTGTGAACCAAATGCCAAAATAATAAGCATTAGTAGAACTGTCTATAGGATAAAAATCACAAATAAATATTTTGTGGGGAAGCAACCACCAAGAAAATGAGACAGTAACCTCTAAATTCTAATGTATTAATTAGTATTATGGAAAGAACTCCAAAATACAATAATAAGTATTTAATTTATTGCGCGTTATTTTAGAATTAAAATGAAAAATGAGATCCTACGTTTAGAATTTAGACACCTAAAGATTAAAGTGTTGGATTTGAAGTTGAGGGTTGTCGGGTTTGGGCTAAAGTGTCGGGTTTGAGTAATTATAATATGCTAAAGTTAAGTTCATGATTAAAATATAATAAAAGAATTATATTTTATTTATAAATAATATATAAATAATTATAAAATTTGTTATATAATTTATCGGTTCGGTTTGGTTATTTTTGCAGTTTTTTTTAGTAAAACCATAACCAAACCAAATAATGTCGGTTTTTAAAATTCAAAACCAAACCATACCAAACTATACCAAACCAAACCAAATGTCGGTTTTTTTAATCGGTTTGGTTTGGTTTGCGGTTTGGTTTGGTTTTTCACCAAACCGTGAACAGCCCTAGACTTACATGTATGCTCAAAGAGTTCTCAGCTACTTCCTACTTAAGGGTGTATATGAGTAGAGGTTAAGAGAGACAACGAGAGCTCACTAATTAAGTTGTTTATCTCAAAGTTTGTCCTCTACATACTATAGCTTTTTAACTCATATTCAGAAGTTCTTAGTATTTATCTTGTTTAGGTTTTAAGCATATGTTTCAGAAAATTAACATTTGCACCAAGTGCATCATTCAAAATCTGTAAAGGATGCACGACTTCCTTAAATCACTATTCAATATACAAGTTCCTCAGTGCAAGAAAGAATTGCAATGAAAAGTAGTAACTCCAAGATAGATGAATCCAAGTGCTTGAGTTATAGAGCTTCAGATCATGAATAGAAAACTTGATCCTGATATGGAAAGGAAGGCAAAATATCGTATCAATTAGAGCCATTCAAACGTGAAGATTACAGAAAGAAACAAATGCTTTTCAATCAATTAAGGACTACATATCTTTAGGTTCAGTCAGCCTCTGCAGTCAAACCATTTTCTAGTGGTATTCATCTCATTCCTGCTCTATATAACACAGGCCCACAAATGATATTGACTTATGCATTATGCTCTGGTCAATGCAAAAGTTCACTACCATACCTATTAAAAAAATAACATCAACTACAATGCAATGTTTGAACTAGCCAATTTCAATAAACAATTTAGAGGATCCCATTGTTCCATTCCATCCAATGTTGAAGCTCTTAGAGGTCTTCATAGAAAAGATTTTTCCCACAACGCCTTCCCCTTGAACTTTACTCAAAGAGCTGCTCAATCATCAACTATGCCCCAATCACAATTCCCAATATCAGCTGGAGCCAACTTTGAATATATGAATTCAGCTCTATTCAGGTGCATTTACATTCTAATACTAAAAAATTTGCTCATTTAGGATACTTTTTTCATTTTAGTCAACCACAACCAAAACTGTTACGCAATCTAAACTGCACATATCAAATCTGAGATACAATCCAACTAACAAAGTTTCCTAGTAAATGTTGGCGAATTCATCATAAAATTAAAGTGACCTACACGTACTGCGGGAATTGCATGAGAACACAATAGGCACATTTACATAAATAATTTGAGAGAATTATCAAACTACGTACCTATCATACGACGTCGGTGCACCCGTTGTTGGTTGATCTGTTGAACTTTCCGATCTTCGATTTCTGATTTTGTATGATCCTTTCCGATCGCTTTCAGCTAAATGAATGGGAATTGGGATCGGATTCAGGGAATCGGGTAAATACCCGTCTTCACAATTAAAGTGATAATTTTGGATTTTAAACTCTTAATGTTTTAATTTAGATTAATATGATATTTATCAATATAATTTGACTAAACATATTTCACATGCGCATTTACAAATCATTTTACCGTACAACGTTTTTATTTAACGATTTGTCCAAATGCCTATTTACAAAAATCATTTACTTAAATATTTTTGGAAGTGTGGAAACAAACTCCGGAGTGTAAGGGATTCAGGTTGAGCAAGACCAAAATAGAATATTTATAGTGCAAATTCAGTGATATAATGCATGAGGTAGGCATGAAAGTGAGGCTTGACACACATGTTATCCCGAAGAGAGAGAGTTTCAAGTACCTTGGGTCTATAATTAAAGAAAGTGGGGATATCAATGAAGATATCACACATTATATTGGGGCGGTGCGGATGAAACGAAGGCTTGCCTCCATAGTCTTATGTGATAAAAAGGTACCACCAAAACTTAAAGGTAAGTTTTATTAAGTGGTTGTTAGACCAACTTTGTTGTATGAGGCAGAATGTTGGTCAGTCAAGAACTCTCATGTTCAGAAGATGCATGTTGTAGAAATGAAGATGTTGAGGTGGATGTGTAAGCACACTAAGAGCGATAAGATTAGAAATTAAGATTTTGAAGATAAGGTGGGAGTGGCCTCCATGGTGGACAAGATGAGAGAAGCGATACTGAGATGGTTTGTACATGTGAAGAGGAGATGCAGACGCCCCAGTGAGGAGGTGCGAGAGGTTGGATATAGTAGGTACGAGGAGAGGTAGAGGTCGGCTGAAGAAGTATTGGGGAGAGGTGATTAGACAGGACATGGCGCAACTGCAGGTTACCGAGGACATTGATCTTAGATAGAAGGGTGTGGAGGACGCGTATTACGGTAAAGGGTTAGTGGGTAGTAGAAGATTGTCATGCTTTTTGAGGGTTTAGGCTTGTTGGTATTTGTCGTGCACTAGTCATATTATAGTAGTTCTTGCTTTTATTATCTATCATCATTTGTTGTTTATTGTGTTTGATTATCGCATTATTTTGTTGGTGTTTCTGTCCCTTTTTGTAGGCTTTGTAATGCTTCCTTTGTTAGTTGCTATGTTTTGTTCATTATTTCTTTCTTCTTTATACTTGGATTTCCTGCACTTGAGCCGAGGGTCTTTTGAAAATAGTCTCTCTATCTTTATGAGGTAGTGGTATGATATGCGTATATTCTACCCTCTCCAAACCCTACTTGTTAGATTTTATCGGATATGTTATTGTACTTTTTCAAATGTGCACGTTTACTTGTCAAAAACTTGATAAGAGACCGGAATGTTGATAAGAAGTTTGCTAAATTACTTGGAACTTTGATCTTTCAAGAATTTTGCATGTGCTCGCGCTCTCCAACTTAATTCTAACGCCAAGTGCAGAGGGAGAGAGAGTATCTTTATAAGAAAAGTTGTTCATCTCAAAGTTTGTCCTCTACATACTACAACTTTTTAACTCATATTCAGAATTATTTTTCTTGTTTACTTGAAGAAGACAATATATGCATTAAGCAAAATCATGCAATCAAAACGTTCCCTTTACTAAATCTGCAAGTGAGTTTATTTACAAGAACTGGCACATCAACCACCATCTAAACAGTTACTAACATTCATTCACGTGAAACCATCACAACTTGCTTTCCAATATTGCGACCAGAGAAGAGACCAACTAGAGCATTGGGAGCACTTTCGAGGCCTTCAGCTACGTCTTCCACATACACAACCTTACCGGCCTTTATTTGTGGAATGATCATTTCCAAATACTTAGGGTAGAGATGATAGTAATCAAAAACAAGAAATCCTTCCATACGGATTCGTTTTGTGATGAGGCAGAACAAGTTGTGCACTCCTTCAGTCTGCTCAAGGTTGTATTGCGAGATCATCCCACACACAGCAATACGGCCATGGACTTTCATATTCAGAAGAACCGCATCAAGCATCTTCCCTCCAACATTCTCGAAGTAGATGTCAATTCCGTCAGGGAAGTACCTCTTCAAAGCCGCATCTAAATCCTGCTCCTCCTTGTAGTTAAAAGCTTCATCAAAACCAAACATGCTCTTCAACCGATCAACCTTTTCTTTGCTTCCAGCACTACCAACAACATAGCAACCTAACATCTTTGCAAATTGCCCAACAAGCTGACCAACTGCTCCAGAAGCAGCTGAAACAAAGACAATTTCTCCCTTCTTAGGGGAGCAAACCTCATAAAAACCAGCATAAGCTGTCAGCCCAGGCATCCCAAGGATTCCTGTATAGTAGGAAAGAGGCACGTCCTTGTCATGAATTTTAAACAGAGTCTGAGTAGCTGTTACAATACTATACTCCTCCCATCCAGTCCTTCCCAAAACTAAGTCACCTTTCTGGAAGTTCGAATCACCAGACTCCAAAACTTTAGCCACTCCATATCCTGTGATAGGAGAGCCAGGAGTGAAGGACTCAACATAGCTACCCTCAGTTTTCCTCATGCGGCAACGAATGTAAGGGTCACAGGACAAGTAAAGATTCTTCAAAACCACAGCATTAGAACCTTCTGGAACATTCAGTTTAATGGTGGTATTCTTGAATTCCATGTCCGATTCCTTAAGGTAACCAGTGACATAGTGTTTTAGAGTGACCTGTTTGTTGCTCACCTCTTCTGCCATTTTTCACTTCTTCCGTGTTCAATGTGAATGAAGGGTTGGGGTAGAAGTGATAATTGTCCTGACATCCAATTTTGGCTTTAAGCATAAAGTTCCAGAAAATCATACGCTTGCACCAAGTGCAGTATTCAAAATTTGTAAAGGATGTAGACCACTATCAAATATACAAGTTCTTCAACTCAAGAAAGAATTGTAACAAGTAGTAACTTGATCAAAATGATCAAGTTATAAAGCTTCACATGATGAATATAAAACTTGATCCTGGTAAGGAAAGGAGAGCAAAATATTGCATCACTTATAAGAGCCATTCAAACGTGTTTCAACCAATTTAGGACTCTACATATCTTTCGGTTCCATCAAGTCTAATCATTTTCTAGTGGTATCTTCTCATTCTTGCCGTTTATGACACGGGCCCTTAAATGGAGTATTAACTTGTGCATAATGCTCTGGTCAATGCAAAAACCTTACCTATTAGAAAAACAGAAAAGGCATTTGACCTTAAAAAAATTAAGAATGGTTTAAAATTTCCTCCTTCCACCTATTGGGACAAATTTAATACATTAAAGACATATTTGACCTTTTTCCGTTAAAAAAATAACATCAACTACAATGCAATATTCACAAGTTTGAATTAGCCAATTTCAATGAACAATTTAGAAGATCCCATTGATCCATTCAATGTTAAAGCTCTTAGAGGTCTTCACAACTCATTCCCCCTTGAACTTTTCTCTAAGAGCTACGCCTACCCAATCAATCAACTATCCCCCAATCCCAAATAAGGTGGAGCCGACTGCGAATTTGTTGAATATACCATTGAGCTCTATTACGGTGAATTTCATTCTAGCACCCCAAGGGTGTGGCCTAGCAGTCAATGAAGTGGGTTCAGAATCATGAGACAAAAACACTAGGCGATTTCTTCCCCTCTGTCCTAGCCTTAGTGGACAGAGTTACCTTATACTTGTTGCTTGTGAGAGTTGGCAAGTATCAAAAACAAAAAAGGAGAATTGCATTCTAGCACTAAATAATTTGCTCATTAGGGCAATTTAGGATAAATCTTCATTTTAGTAACTCTATGAGAACACAGAATTTTGCATACTGGTCATCAACAGCTAAGACCTTTATGCAATCTAACTGAACATATCAAATCTGAGTTGAAATGCAATTAAAAAAGTTTCATAACAAATGTCGCGAATAATCATCCTTAAAAGGATAAAATTAAAAACGTACTGCGGGAATTGCATGAGAACACAATAGGCAAACAATCACATTTTTTACATAATAAATTTGAGAGAATTATCAAATTACGTACCTATCCTCTCGTAAACTCCGATGGGTTTCAGCGAAATGAAGGTTGAAGTTGGGTGATAGTTGTAATGAATGGGAATTGGAATCGGAATCGGATTCAGGGAATCGGGTAAATACCTGTTCACAAGTAAAGACTGGGGGTCGTTTGGTAGAGTGTATTAAATAAAATAATGCATGCATTAATCTTATGTACTATTAGTACCTTGTTTGGTATATTTTTTAGTCTATGTAGCATTAGTTATACACTCTATTGTGTAATGAGGTATGTATTACTAATAACTCAAAACCCATGGTATTAGTAATGCAATGGATTCTAATGCATGCATTAGCATGATTAAAAACACAAATTCCCCTTAAAACTTTTTCCACATCCTTTTCACCATATTAGGGTATTTTTTAAAAAAAATATTTTTTCTTAAAAAAGATGCAATACATGTTATTTTTAATACATCAAATCAAACACTACATAAGAAAAATCTTAGCATAACTAATGCAGTATTATTAATGCAAGCATTACTAATACACCATATTTTGCATTATTCTTATACACTCTACCAAACGACCCTTAAGGGTGTGTTTGGTATGAAGGAAAATATTTTCTTGAAAAATAAGTGAATTTCTTGTTTATTTTCTTGTGTTTGATTGATAAGAAGAAAATATTATCCCAAGAGCATTTAGATATATATTGTGCAAATATTGTGACACCATGCACGATACCCTGACCCGATAGGGGACCCAACTCTATACCATAACTCGAGACTTGACTTCTGACCACGACCCAAGACCCGAGATCTGATCTTGACACAAAACCTAACTCCCAATTTGACCTCAACTCTCGATCCAGACCTGGGTTCCAAATCTTGACCCCCACTCGAAACTCGACCCTGAACCTTGCTCTTGACCCGGGATCAGGGGCGAATTTAGGTTAAAAAGATAGGGCACGAGAATCCGTGATTTTCTCGTAAAATTAGATATTTTATGTATATATTTTTGAAATTAGTATAATGTTAACTGCTGGAACCCATGCTACAAGGAGACTAAATAGTGCACTTGCTTAAAGGTTGAACTATTTACCTTGAGGTCTAGGGTTCAATTCCCACTACAAACATATTTTCTTCTTTTTTTAGTGGTGCACCTATGTTCTAAAAATTCTAGAATCGCCTCTGCCCGAAATCCGACCCCGAACCGAGACCTCAAACCCTAAACTCGACCTTGACCCCAACACGAGACCCCAACACTAGAACCCCAACTCAAAATGCTGACTCGAGATCGGATCCTGACTCGAGACATCGACCCTACCCCAGCCAAAGACCCCGACTCTAGAAACTCTTCAACATTATAAAAATATTGTACTTATTCTTATAACTTGCTAAGAATTTCTGAGCTCACTTGAGTTTATCCTAAGTTTTTCTTTATCTTCTTTTAGTATATCTTTCCTCTTCAACACTCTATGATCTAAACGTGTCTCTAAAAGCTTTTACTAAAACAAAGGTTAGTTGTTAAAAATGTAGAGGAGATAGGATGGACAATTGATCAAATTTTAATACAAATCACACGTGAACAATAATGAGTCGCATCACAGAATTCATTATCTAAGATTTCCAGGGAAGAGGACCAAGTTGAACCGTTTCCAACAATTTGATGTACTAAATATATTAGTGTTACACAAGTTAACACTATATATGGTGCACTATTTAAGCAAGTACATACTCCCTCCGTCTCATATTAGTTGATCATTTTCCCTTTTACACGCATCTTAAGAAATCATAAATAAAAAGGTAATTTTACTAATTCACCCCTTAAAAAAATGAAACCTTACAAACAAGTACGTACACTTTCAAAAAGAATTAATTGCAAGGGCGTAATATGGGAAAAATTTAATTAATTTTCTCTTAATTTAGTAAGGTGGACAACTAATATGGGACAACTATTTTTAGTAAGGTGGCCAACTAATATGAGACGGAGGGAGGGAGTAAATAATTTGGCTAATAAGGTGGGTAAGATGTTGTCCCTTCACGTTGAAATTTACAAGTAGATTTAATTCTTGTATCATCCGTTTGGCAAACATCATCATGCCACCATTAAGGATTAAATTAAGCTAATTGATATCAATGGTGACTCATTAATTCCCCTTGTGTAATATTTCAAAAAAAAGAAAAACACATATTATCGTTTCGAGAAACATTCGAACGTTGTTATAATTTAAATTTGGAACCTTGGGTGGACCTTATTAGCTTATTAGTGTCAAACTTGTTCCTTTCCACAGAGAGTTGGATATAAAACGTTTATCTATAGAACTTGCTGGCTCTAATGATTGCTCATAAATCAAGCTCCATGTTCAACCATAAAAAAAGTTGTTTTCTAGTCTAATTTTTTTCATTAAAAGCGTAGTTAACTAACAACTGTTGATGTTTTCTGTGATATCTAAAGTGTATTTATCTAACAGTACCAAAACTTTTTGAAGACCAATAGGGTGGGTGGCCTGCCTTTGTACTCTTTAATTAGGTTGCATTTGGTCAGAGAAATTTCGTTATTCTCTATGATAATAGGCTTTATGGATTTCCTTTTTGGCTGCCAACTTCAACAGTCACCATAGCAAAATATTCATTCTTCCTTGGCCTTCTCTGCACATTTGATTAAAATAGTGTATTTCCCAAGCAAAATCAGTACAAGATAAACCACCATTTAACCAGAAAATAATATTACCAAGTATTCCATCAAGAAACTTAATGCTATATATATAAGTACTTCCATAAATGTGTCATCGCCAGCATAATATGCTTCTCTAAAGCTTATTAAAAGCGAAAAACGCCTTAATTCAGGAGTGTTCAGATGATTCGTCATAGTTAGCAAAAGGTTGAGAAATATGTATAGGCGGACGGTTATTTAAGCTGGAGAAGCAGGGCACATGCTGAATTACTTGGAACGACTTTGATCTTTCAAGAATTTTGCATGTGCTCTTGCTCTCCAGCTTAATTCTCCCGCCAATTTCCAGCATTCAAATCTCAGTTATCTTGAGTTCAGGTAAGTCCTCATTAATTCAATATACTCTTTATAGCCACCATTCTTTTCATGTACATGAATTATTACATCTACAATTACTCGCGAATAAAATAGCTTCTCCTTCCAAACTTCTGATATTCGATGATATGAACATGAACCCAACGTGTAATATTTACAAAAAACAAGCTTGAATGACTAGAAAAAATAAAAATAGAAGTTGAAGAATGCTCTAACTGCCAATATTACATTAACATTCAGCCAGTGAGAACTGTTCTCTCAAGGCAATAAACAACGCGTTATATACTGAAACAAGAAGAATTAAAACACAAGCAAGGCGTAACAAGCCCAATGATATAGTACCATATTTTATACATGTACAAGAATAAATTATACTACTATTAGATGATTGTAGGCTGTACATAGCACACACATACCTCAAGCTCTGGCTGGAAAAAAATGATTTGAAAATGTGTGTCATCAAGGCAATTCCATGTGTTTAATTTATCGCTGGCACCTTTGTCCTTCGAGGGACTTATCTTGGCTTCGAGTCCTTTCCCTTGCTTCTGAATGACGACAAAGAAAAGAATGATCTTGGAGCTGTGAAATAGTAAATAAATAGAAGTTAACATGCAAGTAGTTGAATTACTGAAGCACAAAAACTTGTACAAGCTTCAAATGGATTTGTGCAAGTGCAAATACAATATATTGAAAAGTTCAAGATTTGTTAGATATCTGATGATATATACTGTTTCATTGTTGATCAATGTAATACAACTTTAAGGCATTGGCTAATAAGCAAGACACATAAGATGCTGCTGAAACAACTGTACTTCGTATGCAAGATAAATTAAAGGGCAGCCCGGTGCACAAAGCATCCTGCATTAGGAGGGTCTGGGGAAGGTCCGCACCTCAAGGGGAGTGATGTAGACAGCCTAACCTAATGCAAGCATTAGTGGCTGCTTCCACGGCTCGAACCAGTGACCTAGCAAGATAGTAGCATAAAAAAGTGTGAGTTGTGCACAACTGTTTTTAAGGTTATGAAACTAAAAGGAAACTATATATGCCAATGGAGGTTCTTACTCTTTCTTATCTTCTAATGGTGGACTTTATTGGACAAAACAGAAAACACAAAGGAATAAGTTGGGAAACACGAATTATATTCTAAATGTTCACCCTTTATTGAGCTTCCTGATAAATGATTCTCCCTCGGTTTGAAGTTAGCTGGAGGTGCCGGAATAGAACTGTGCAAGGATTGAACTGCCAGAAATAAAGTTCACTGAGTCAGTTACTTAAAATCAATGAGCTTCAGACCAAAACTTGAAAAGGAACACTGAAAAATAAGATCACATGAAAAGGTGTACTCATAAGCAAAATACAGTGGGAAAAACCATTAACTTAACCTTCCCAAAGATGCTCATTTACATCTACAGGCTTCAAACTCCACTATTTGAAGATTCTAAATATGTTTCCTTGTCTACTACACAGGATTTGAAGAAACTATCGCAAAATAAACAAAGTCAATTTTGCAAAACTGCTAGTTGAAACAGATAAAGTTGGAACGACTAATGTAGAAAGGCAAATAGAAAGAACCATCAATGACAGTATAAACAGAATTGAGCAGCACAAGTTGAAGCTGCCGTCTCTGAGACCAAACGTATAGATTGTGCAACACATGACTGATCATGACTGATCATGCCCCTTGTCCATTACAAGAATCATTGTCATGATATACTCAAGTTAATGTTGAATAAGTTTACTCTTCGTCTTTCACCTCTGTGAAACAGTTGTTTTTTATTGTACAGATAAGTCCAATTTCATTAATAAGTAAACCTGCAATTTGGGTAACCTCAGCTCATAACATGTGGTAAAGATACTTCGTGAACTAGATTAGAAAAAGCAATTCATCAACATGTGCTGCTGGGATATTCATGTTAAACGCTTGAAAGACGAAATTTGGAACAAATAACAACTAAAAAAGTTTAATTAATTTTGGGGAAGCCGTTGAATATCCATCAGAAAGAAACAAGGTTTAAATTTTACTCCTAATAAAATGCAACATCATATCTTACCTCGTTCGTTGAAAAGCACATCCTCATATAAGCTATCATTAGAGCGATGGGGACTATCATGTCCATTTCTTGTGCAATCATCTCCTTTAGAAGTAGTTGCAGCAATCCAGTCTTTAACCAAACTATCTGCGCCAGGGTTTTTCCTCCCAAATTTTAATAATCGTTTAAATCCTCTGGCCTTATCCTTGCGCGATAGACTTTGAGAAGATTTTACAATATTGATTGGATTCTGAGCTATCGTTCCCCATTTCTTCCTTGTTCTAGTAGCACCACCAGTCTGTGTTGGACTTAGAAAATGTGAATTCAAGGATGTAGGACTTCCCACAGGAGAGTCTAAGGCATCAACATCAGACATCTCATGAGTATAAGATACAGGACTATTTAGGAAGTTGGAAGGCACAGAAGAAGGCGAATATCCAGCTTCCGAAGCATAGCAAACTTGAGAAAATGATCTCAGTAAACGTCTATTTTCTGAGCCGCAATTTAACTTCTCCATCTCCTGGCTCGGTCTTGGTGTCCTATTAGCAAAATTTTCCTCAACAACAGATATCATGTTCAAGTCGTCCTCGTCTCTACCCTCTGAGTCCTCGGAATCCAATTCCATGTCATCATCATTGTGCGCAAACCTAGATCCAACATTAGAACCCCTTGTCTCAATCAAACCACCACCTCTTGAACTGAAATCGGCATCTTTTCCCTTCTTTAGTGAAGTCTTTGTATCCGAAATGTTGCCAAATTTATCACTGAGACTCTGCCCCATCTTGTCCTTCTCAGATTTATGAGGTGCTGACATTACACACTTAGGACTTTGTTCCATCTTTTCCTTATCAAATTTGAGAGGTGCCAAAATAACACCCTCAGAATTCAAAGCAGAACTTTTTCTTAAGGACTGTGAGTGCAGTAATTTGCTACGCGAATAGTGTGCACGAGTCGTCGTTTTACCAGCTGGAGAATAAGGCTCTGCACTTTCCTTTCTCATGTAAGACAAGTTTGGAACGGAGCGTGCAAGTGGACTTTCAGATTGAGATTTTCGCCGAGAGGAAGGACTACTAGAAACTTTCATAGGAGACCTTGGAACAGATGCTACTATGTTCCGAGGTTTGGATGAAGTTTTGATAGGTAAATTTTGTTTCTTCCTCGGAGTATTAGTATGCTTAGAAACTTCTTCCAAAGATGTTTCACTGGAAGACCTGAGTACATCAACCCTTTTCTGATTCATGAATTCAGACATATCTTCTCTATCAATATCACTTTGCTGAAAGAGTACTGATTGTTGCTGTCAAAGGGAATTAAATTTTTTTCAAGTTTGGTGACAAGATAAAAGGAAACATATGTTTATGATTTTTTGAAGAGAGATGCAAGAGCAAGGTAGAAAATATGAATGAAAATCTATCTCATATTAATCATAAGCTTTTATATAGACATGTAAACAAAGCTGTAGAGTCGTCCATAAAGTATTAGACTAATAAACTGAATATTCTACTAAATCAACTATTAGACTCCTCCAATAACTAAAACAACTAATTATTCTAGAAAATCGTAGCAGTAACAGATGCAATATCCAACAACATAACTAATCAACTCTAGGATTTAACAAGAAACAGAAATACCTACATACTGTTTGTGAAATTGCTGCATCTATAGGTAGAAAAGGAACTATAGAATTATATATACCTGGTCTCTGCTCGAGTTAAATGATCTGAGCCTCTCGATTGTCTTCATTTCAGCTGCACTCCTCTCAAGGCTATTCTCCATATCCCTCAGCTTGGCTTCCTTCTCTGCTCCTTTAGAATTCCATTCATCCCTAAGTTTTGCATCCCTTTTCTGCATATACATCTCATAGTATTTCCCCGGAGAACCATCAGCAAAACTAATTAACTCATCAGAAGAGTACTCTTTTGTCCGAGGAGTAGCAGCAGATATAGCTTCAGGGTCCGTCAACATATCATTATTATCAGTTATATTTTTGTATGATGAAGTAGCTGATGGCCAACTTTGCATGTAACCATGCCTACATGTACTTCTGCTGGTAGAAGAATTATACTGATTTCCAGCAGGAGCAGGAGGAGTGCGTAGTTTATGCTCAGCGAAAAGCTTTTCGAGTTCATTTGCTTTTATTTTCAACTCATCATTCAGTTCCTGGTTTCCTTTTGATTGCCTTACCCTTTGTGTGGAAAATGAATCAAGTCCCTCCTTTGCCATATCACAAGATGGGGAGATTTCTCCTATATATACAAATATATGCAAAAAAATAGTAAAATGTGTACGAATGAATAATATATTACGTTGACGTGGAATTCAATGTCTGACTCTAAATTCTGAATTCGCATTTATTAATGGAGTGGTGACCAGGGTTGATGGATCAGGAGGAGTGTTAAATCTCCTCCTTATCAACAATGGTGACCCTTCTCTATCTTTTGTTGTGATCAAGTTAAACGTTCAATTCTCTGGTACGTAGCAAAGGGGGAGGTGGGAGAGGGAGGATATTGGGATGATGACACGTGGAGGGTTTGGATTGGTCCAGATAAGAGGGGGTGTTGCTGTTGTTGTGTTGAGAGGGATTCTCGGTAAAGGTAAGAATGGGGCCGGGTCGATCCAGTTGGTCGTTGATCCAGATAAATGTACATGTCCCAACCATATTTATAAGAACTTTCAAGGTTTATTAATCCTGGAAATTACGCTTAGCTAGTGTTTGGCCATAGATTCTCAAATATTTTTGATAAATATTATTTGGATGAAGATTTGGGTGAAATTTCACCATGTGTTTAGCCATAGTATTTGGAAAACATATTTCACTTTTTTAAGAAATATGATTTAAACCCGTAAGTTTTAAAAACTATCAAAACTAACCGTAAATTTGTATTACACAGCAAGATAGAAACGTCGACGTAACAAGATTCATGACTTCCGAAACAAGTCAGTTGGATCTTCGTTGCAGCAAATAACAAGTAGTGAAGCACGACTATTGTTCCTTTCAAAGATAAAAGTTGGTGTAGAATTTGAATAAATAGAGGGTGTTTTTGTAAAAGATAAAATTTTGGTGTAGAATTTGAATTTTTAAAAGCTCCCAAATAATGAGATTTGGCCCAAGTACTAGTTTTTTCTAGTATTTGGGAATTTGGGTTATTTGCCAAAAACATTTGCCAAATAATGGCAAATTATATGGACAAACACTATTTGCCAAATTTTACTTGGGAAATCTATAGCCAAACGGGTCCTTAGTGTCCTCAAAAATGTTCGATTTTAAATTTTTTCTTCCCCATTTATCAAAATATCCTTAAATACTGGATCATTCACGACATCCTTCAAGTTAGAAGAAAATTCACGTGATCATACTTCATCAAATTTTACATGTTGAAAAATGAGCATTATCTTGAAAAAAGGAAAATTATTTTTTGATATATGTATAGAAAATTAATTATGATACATGTATTATTTAATTTGTTCATGAACTAGGGAAGATGAAAGTTGTTCATGAACTAGGAATGATAAAAGAATATTCTAGAATTAAATTATAATAAATGTACTAGAATAGGTATATGTTAGAAGCATTTCTATAAATTCTTAGGTATGATAAGCGAAAATGTAAATTAAGTTGGTGAAAAAATATATTCCTCACGTATCTTCAAAGAGAATGATTGATTAGTCTAATTAAGTGGAATAAAAAAGAATCATTACCTCACTTATTTTCAAAAAGGAATTTGATTAATTAAGAGTCGTTCTCTTCCTCTATTTTTTAACACATATTACGCTTTAGATCCACAATTATAAAAGAGGTAGAGTTAGGAGCTCAATATCAGAGGAATTATGTGTTACAAGCTAAATCGATCCTCACGGATGAGGAAGCTTTCACCGCTTTTTGCTCACTTGATGACTTAAGTTCATAACTTTAAGATTAAAGGTAAAGGACGCTTACCATTCGAGCAACTCCTTTTTATCAATATAAGTTATATTAAATGATCGTGCAAAAGTTATTTTTAACTAAATTTTTACATGGGATGACATGTTAGTTACACTGTACTTTTACCAAAGAGCTGAAGTTGCAAATTCAGGCTATTGTAGATACAACATACTCCCCTCAATCACTTTTACTTGTCCATTTTGGATTCTGCATGTTTCTTAAGAAATCATGAATAACATACGTATCTTACTCTTCGTTCATTTTTACTTGTCATGTTTCACTTTACGAGAGTCAACTTGACTAATTTTCAGAGCTAAATTGAATAAGATTAATTAAATATTTCAAATTTTAAATTTAGATGTCCGAATACTATACGAAAAATTAAGTAGCAATTCTTTTCATATTAATATGATGATTGTTACATCTTAAAATGTTTGTCAAGGTTCATATGCAGTTTGACTACCGTGAAGCAAAACGTGACAAATAAAAATGAACAAATGGAGTATTACTTGCCCATATTAATTGATATTTAGTCATAAGTCTTAAAAAATGAGTAAAATGTAAATGGAAACGAATTTGGGATAAATCTGAAAAAGAATTACTAAAAGATATGGAGATGCGGGGGATCGAACCCCGTGCCTCTCGCATGCAAAGCGAGCGCTCTACCATTTGAGCTACATCCCCAATTGACAATGAGAACCTGTATTAAATATTTCAATTATCTGTCCTTAGTTTCTTTTCACTTGCAATTCGACTTTTTATGTTTTTTTTATTAAGAAAAAAGGGCCAAAAATACCCTTTGTGAAAAATAAACTTTGCAGCTTGGCCTTCCTGGCATTTGGTCTTAAATATGTTTTTATCATTGGTGGATTGATTCAAATTTGCCCCTCAACTATGATAAATAGAACAAATTGACCATCCGATTAAATATGATCCCAAATATACCCTTATCAATGAAGAACTTGTTCGAATTTATCCATCAAAATTCTCGAAGCCACAAGAGCTATAAACCCCATTTGATATACACAAGAAGACAGTTACACCAATAAATAACACTAGAGCTTCATTCAAGGTTTTATTGAAAGAGCATTATTAATGTGGGTTACATCAGACTCACAAACAGAGTAACCATCTAGTGAGATAGCAGCACCCTAAGAGGGCCAATCTCCACCAAAGTAAACAAACAAACATTAAAAAAAAAAGCATCACTCCAGACAGATATGGAGGAAGCAGCTAATAAGTTTAAAAGAAAAAATTAGTCAAATCTCCTACTTGTAGTTTCTCTCTCCCTGATATTAACATAATCATCATCATCATCTATATGATGCAGAGGTTCCTTCAGTACTGTACTGGAACCTTCTTATTCTGTTTACATACACTAATTAATATGTACAGATTATTAGTTATTTATATATGCACAACATTGGAAATTCCCTTTAATTAGCAGCCAGTAGGTAACCTTTCTGTCAGTTTGATTTGTGAAAGGCTTAATTTTATCATTGCAGCAGTCATTTCTTCACACAAAATAGTTGTTTTTTGTTGTTCTTTATGTTTATCTCAGTCAACGATCCCAAGCACTCAGCACGATCCTGCAACACAATTCAGATCCATAATTTTTGTATGAGAAATTAAGCACATCACGTAAGAAAAGATGCATGCAGCTTTTAGAAATTAAACTACAAGAGTATAGAAACGACGACATAAGATAATTATTTTTAATGAAATTATTTATAGTCACACAAATATAATATCTAAGGTTTGTTTTAGAACATAAATTTTTAAAAAAATTCCTTTTTTTTCTTATAATTTGAGTTAAATCAAATAGTGCTACATAAATAGCAATGAAGCGAGTATATAAGAAAATTAACCAATCATAGTTAGCAGACGGATCCATATTCGCTTTTCCCTTCAGTTGCTTCTTGTAATTCCTCCTTGGTGTGCTTGCTATAGGAAAACCAAGAGGAGGAAAAAAAAAACCCATTTATCAAACACCAAACACCTCCATATTATTTTTTATTTTTTGTTTTTAAAAATGCTAGATTTGCTTCTATAATTAGTATACAAAATATATTCATGTCAACATCAATTATACTTTGAAGTCGTTCATATTCTTATCGTTAACAAATTATCTCATAATTCAAGCATAAACTGAGTAAATTTTACTTGTCAAAATACTTTGAAAATTAAAATATTCAAATTTACGCCTCCAAATGAAAAGCTGAAGCTCCAATTAGGAATTAAGATCAAGGAACAAATATAAGAGGATATATGCTAATAAATGAGCATATAGTAAACGAAAGATAAAATTAAGATATTTCGTATCGTAGATGAATATTTTTTCTTATTTTTAAGGGAATTAAGAAACTAGAATTAATTCAGGAAAGAGAACTAACGTGCAAATGGAGAATTTGAAGCGCTAGAAAACGCCGGAGAAGATGGAACAGATCCAGAATCAGGCGTAGTATTGCCAGATCGGGCAGCAGAAACTGAGTTGCTCCGGAGAATCGTAATGCTCCGGGAAACCGGCATCAGATTGTCAGTAGCGGCGGCGGCGCCGTGGTTGTGGCGGCCGACCTTGGTAGGAGACGACGGAGCACTGCAGGAGGAGGAGCTTCCGGCGAAAGAGTTGTACTTTCGAAGTTTACCTAAACCCGATTCCGGCGCCGGACCGGCAAGTGTCTCATCCCATAGCTTGTGAAGAAAACCCATTATCGATCACGATGATTAATAATAATCCAATGATCTGATTAAAGTAACTTAAATTTTTTTTTCTTTTTTCTTTTCGGTAGTTTTATTGTTATAGTAAATTTTTTTAATTTTTTTTTTTTTTTGTAACAACCGTATATGAGGTGATGCTAAATGGGTGTAAAATATAGGAAGGAAGTATTGTAAGGCAGGCGGAGGGACACCACCAGAATGCGACTGTTACAAGTTTACAAAGAGAGAGGTAAATTATTAGAGAAACAAAATAATTAGTAGATGAAATTAATCAATTTAATTAATTAATTAATTAATTAAACTGATATTTAAGGCTATTTATAGAAGTAATTAGAGACGGATTAAGTAAGATTTTGATGTGTGGGGGAAGCAGTGGAGGTCCGGCTAATATGGCTCTGTTTCAAGCCATTGAAATATGAATGAATGGGCCATTTGCTCTATAATTAGAAAATTGCTATGAGTCGTGCATTGTTTTTTTGTTATTTGGGATCTCATGTTTTTGCCTAACATGCAAGGGAGCTAGAATGTGGAAGAGGTTCATCTCAATTTTCCGTTCATTAAAAATCACATGGTACATATGAATTTAAAACTTTAGGTATAAATAGTAGTAGTAAGCTTATACTCTTTCCGTTTCAATTTGTTTGAGCTACTTTCCTTTTTAATTCGTTTCAAAAAGAATATTTATTTCCTTTTTTAGAAACTCTTTAATTCCAACTTTTCACGTGCCATATTCTATACCACAAAATTAAAGGATATTTTAATACATTTGACATATCTTTAATTTAAGATCACAAGTTCAAAAAGTCTTGTTTACTTTTTTAAACTCGATATCAAGTTAAAATAGCTCAAACAAATTGAAACGGAGGGAGTATTAAGTTTCTTTGTTCAAAAATTTGCATGTGGCACGATTGATCAATTTAGTCGTTCAAAATTCTACTCTTTTTATTCATTTTTACGTAATATGTCACATTTCATTTATCGAGAGTTGAATTACTACTATATATAGGAGGCTTGAGCAAGCAATTTTAAATGACATGTCTGCTTTAGCTGGGTGTTTGCAACGCTCCACTTTAAAATATTTAATATTTTCTCTATTTTAGTTTATTTGTCTTACTTTTCGTTTTAATCTGTTATATATTTGATTAAAATAATGTCACATAAATTGAGACCGAGAGAATAACACAATAATTAATAACTGAAAATATTTAAAAATCATATAAAAAATTTGGTTCACTATTCAAATTTTATTTGTGTCATTTAAATTGGAACAAACGAAGTAACATATATTATTTGAAAATAAGATTAAAAATATTATAAATCACAACAATTAAAAAAATCTATAATAAATTTAATAACTTTTTAAATTTTATGTATGTAATATATATTGGGTACACGAAATTATGTGTCTAATTGTATATAGATAGTGGCAAGCCCGAAATTGTAGGAGAGTTGGGTCAAGGTGACGTGGTCGTACTCATCCTTTTCATAGAAACACGTCATCTAACTTATGACTTTTGGTTTAAAATTATACTCCTTAGTTTAAAAAATAATGACTTATTTTGACTTGGCACAGAGTTTAAGAAAATAAAAAAGAGTTTTAAATCTTGTGGTCTTAAATTAAAGTTATGACAAATATATCAAAATATCCTTTAATCTTGTGGTCTTAAACATGTCAAGTGAAAAGTTGAAAATTAAAGTGTTGCCAAAAAAAGAAAATATCAATCTTTCTGAAATGGACTAAAAAAAAAAAAGTAGGTCATTCATTTTGAAACACATGGAGTAGAAGCCGATGTGGATAAACTTATTTTAAGCTATTTTTAAGCATAAATTATTAAGTTGGAAATCTCAATTTTTCACTTGTAGCTTTACTTTAAATTATTTTGACTTGAAATCAAGAGTTAAAAGCTTTTTCTTTTATCTTACTCAAACACTAAAAAAAACTTAAAAGTTATTTTAACTTAAAAAGACTTAGAATAAGTCAATTCAAACGGGATCTTACTGGACCCATCTCTTTTACTCCGTCCTTTCCTAAATATTTTTCATCTTTACAAAATATAAATAGTTCATAATATATGTCATTTTAGAAAGTCAAAAAATAATTAGTTTTTTATTTTAATTTTTATCGTTAATCATAAATGTAAATAGATATTAATATAATGCAAAAGAAAAAATATCAAATAAAAATAAATAATAAATAAGAGTAAATTAGTTAAATATTCTCTAGTTAATATTTTTCTTAGAGAATATATAAAATAAAACATAATAAATATTTTTGAATGGAGAGTGTACCATCTAGCCTAGTTATTAAGTAACAGGAATGCTCTACCTTTTTCGTATAGTTTTTACTATTTAAATTTTAAATTTAAAAAATTAAATTAATCTACTTTAATTTAACTTTAAAGTTTAATTAAATTAATTTTCATAATGCGAATGTGACAACTAAAAATAAACGAAATGAGTATCATTTACCAAGCTCCTTCAATTTGGACTCTTTGTAGTTCTTCAGACAATTGGCTGATGACTGCTACAACCGTCGTCTACCGGTGCGCGGAGGGAAAGTGTTGGCTACGAGTTCTGATAAGCACAATAAATTTCATTTAAATTTTGTATTTTAATTTGATTTTTAAAATATATATAAAAATATTTTATTGTAAACACAATAACTATAATTACAAATTCAAAAATATAAATTTTAAATTCTGACTTCATCTATATCTACGAGAGATGAATCAGGAATATTTTTTCTCACATGTGAAAACGCGTGTTGATTTAGGTCCGAAGGAAAACCTTAAATTTAAGCACGTTTAATTTTATAAAACGAGTGCTCTTTCTTTTTTAACGTCAAATTAGGTTCTATGAAGGAAAGATAGCATATAGAAAACTACGAATTTTTTTTTTGTCTCAATTTAAGTATTGGTGTTTGATTGTGCTTAAAATTTTTAAAATGTGTATTTAAATAAAGCATAAATATCTGTATTACTATAAAATAATTTCATTAAAAATAAATAAGAAATAAAATTAAATTATTTTAAATAAAAATATTACTATAGGAGTATTTTTTAAGACAAATTAAAAATAAAAATTATATAGTAAAATTATTGTCACTTTAATCCACCAAATGAATAAAGTAAGCAACGATGAATTCGATGCCGTTTGGCCGAGAACCAACAATTATTTTATTTTTTTTAAATTTTTAAAGTTGAAGTTAGAATTGGAGTTGTGTTTGGTCATAACTTTTGCAATAATTATCTAGATCTTAAATATATATTTTAAATAAATATAAATATGATTTAAAAATAAAAAGATAATTTAAATGAGATTATTTTATAAAAATAAAAAATTTAAGATTTTTTAAAAAAAAAGTGAAAAAGGTTCACTTTTTCAAATACAACTTTAGAATTGTATTTACAATTTTTATGGCCAAACACTATTTCAAAAAAAAAGTTAAATAATTTTCCTGGAAAAACTAAAATATTCTCGTGGCCGTTTTTGCCTACGAAATGAGCTTTCCCACTTGGGGCACATCTCCAAACAAATTGGACCCCACTGTCAACACTAGCCACAAGCCGCCTCCCCGCATTCCAATTATGGCCCTATGTATTAAATTCTCATTTACCCTATATGAGTTCTAATATTAACTTTTTATGTGTAATAGCAAAAGTTAAATTCGCTTGCCTTAAAAGTTGTTTAATACATGAATTAAATTATCCTGAAATTTTATATATCTCATTTTATCTAGTATACTAAACTATTTCTTATAGTTTCAATCTTCTTAATAAAAATTCTAGCTTTGAAATTGTTGATAGAGCCCTTTTATCTTTAATGTATAAGTTCGGATTAAAAAGTTTCAAATACCAAATAATTTACTAACAAATATAAAATATAAAAAAAAAAAAAAAAAAAAAATAGGTTCGTCTGCTTTCCTAGAGTTTGCACAACTCTTTATGATCTCAAAGGGTAATACGTATTCCACTTTAATAATGAGTGGCAAATCATTTTTGGAATGTGCCACAAATTTAAGTTTCCTTATTTACCCCTGATGTAGCCTCTAGATGGTCATTCAAAGAAGCCGTAGGAGAATTGACATTATTGATCAATAATGCACAAAAGCTTATCACATGCTACCTAACGGGATGACTATTTCTGGTAAAACTTAAACAGAAGATTTAACAACACGCCTCTCTACCCAAGAAAGATAACGATAAGATCTCTGCATATATTCTATCGTCCTCGATTTCACAAAGGTAGGAACAAAATTAAGAGAATGGTCCACGGTAATCATCACATCAGGTCATCAATTTGCCATCGTCCACAAAATAATGAATTCAATATCTTTCATTTATCAAGTTTTAAGAGGTTAGATTTACCTATTTGCCAACACATTGGGGAGGGGGGTTAAGGCATATGCTTTGACCGTAAGCCATCTCCTAAAGAAAACAAGGGAACATTCATACATACATCGAACGAGGAAATTTTCGAAATAAATTAATACAACACATATATAGTCTTTCTGTTTGGAGATAACATAACTGCAAACTTCACTCAAATGAAGCGTTATTTACAAAACTTTAGCAAGGGAAGGACGTACGCGGCTTAGTAGACACCTCCCATTAAAGAAGAAACATCATCAAAGGACCAAAGGTCCATGGCATTTCCACCTTCCTGAATTGCACTTGTATTGAGGAAGGAATCAACTGATGCATCCCAGTTTCCCTCAAGATAGGGGATCTGCAAGAACTTCATCTGGGATTCAAAAGCCGATAGCTCTTCAGATAGCGTGTTCACAGTGTTCCCGTCATCTGCCAATGAAGTGCTGGAACAGGACTTCAGTTTTTTCTCTGGTCTAGCATCTTCATCAAAATGAGTCTCATTACTTTCTAGAACCTCTGACAGAACAGATGAGATCTCTGGAGTCCTCGCACACGGTTCAGCCCAACCGAAATCAGAGCAGTCAAAAGTGTTACTTCCTTCATCAGAGCTGAAGTAGACATTTGTACCAGCTGACGGGGAAAACGAGCCCAGTCCCATATCTCCAGCAGTAAAAGACACATCATTGTAGCCAAACTGCTTCGGTGTTGGTTTCTCTTCAAAAAAGCCCAACGAATCATCAGATCCGCCATCCAAGTTGTTAATAAAAGTGGTGTCGGACTGAAATGTGTTCGAGCTCTCTTCACGAAGTGTCTCCTGGGGATTTAGCTTAACAAAGCGTCTTGAGGCAGACGCTGGAGCTTCATCAGGAAAGTTCACCTTAGCTTTTTTGCCTCTGATCCTTCGCGCCTCAACATCATAGGCTCTGGCAGCTTCTTCCGCAGAATTGAAAGTTCCAAGCCAGACTCGAATCCCTTTCCTCGGATCACGTATTTCAGCTGCCCACTTACCCCAGGGACGCTGTCTGATCCCCCTGTACTGATTCTTCCTCTTTCTCTTGGAGGATTTGTCAGCTTCGCAGTTTGAATAAACAGATTTCACAGATTTGGAGCCTTAGGAAATAAAATGAAGTATGTCAGTCAGCTATCCATAATAGCACAAAAAAATTGCAACAATCAATCAACTAAAATGACAAACATATACCAAGAAAGTGAAAAACACAGAGCATGTTTTCTGATTTCACTAGTAGTAGATTACCAAAATCAAGTTAATCATAAAAATTCTCCTTCAAACATGATCAAAACTAAGGAAAGTGAGTAATCCAGATCAAAACACATGCAAAAATATGTCCTTTGCTGGCTTCATATAGAAAATCTGCTTTTGCAAATCACAACTCACAATCCAATAGAGTCCAAATTATGAATCTATGATCCAAACAATTAGATCTCTCGCAATCTTGGTTTATCATAATCAAAGATATTTGTTTGAGCACCAAACACAGTCCACAATTGCATAAAATTAGAACTTAGGATCATGTGTTGTCCTAAATATTCATTTTTCGATTAATTAGGAAGAAAAATAGCATCTTTCTCCTCTTTTTACAATTCACAAACATCCTAGTCCCGAAAGTTATCTTCTTTTTTCCTCTTATATGAATACCAATATACTAAAAAGGAACCATTTCAGTAGAAAATATAACTTTAAACCCCAATTCATATAACTTCAGTATTTTCATAACCATGGGAAAATCGCACTCCAAATACAAACAAACACCAAAAATACTCGAACTAAATCAAATTCTACAAAAATGAACCAATCAACACTAATCAACTCAGATGTGTTTAGTATGAACCAAAATCTTTTCTAATTTCAGTGAATTAAGGAACCGTTTGGCCATAGATATTGGAAGTACTTTTTGGGAAATCTTTTGGCAAATATATGATATGACTTGTCTAGTTTTTAGGAAATTTTGAAAACCCAATTCCAAAATCCCAAAATATAGCTAAGTCATTTCATGGTGTTTTTGACTTTTGAGAGAAATAAAACAAATCGTTTCAGAAAAATCATTGTAAGATTTTCAAAGCTAGAAGGAGCTCCTAAAGGCCTACCAACTTGAAGGGAAAAAAAAAACAAAGATCAGAGAATAGAAATTACCAAAGGGCTTGACATCATCATCAACATCATCAGCGTAATCCTTGAAGTCCTGAAAATCAGCTTCAAATTCATCATCGAGGTTTAAGAACTTAGACTTCAAAGGCTTTGAGTAGTAATTGCTAGGCTGGTTCTTCTTCTTCTTGCTCAGATCGGAGTTACCCCATAGCAATTCGGCGGTTAGCCGGCGTGAAATCCGGCTGGGAGGTACCAAATCGGAGATAATCGCACCACCACACATAGCTTTTTTCTTTTTTTTACTCAAAATGCTTATTTATTTATTTTGCAGAGAAAATTTTACTAATTTGGAAGGAGGATGTATTTGGAAAGTGTTAAAGGAATCAAGTTTTATATAGAGTAGAAGATAAAGGAGGCCCCGAGAACTCGGCAGGAACGAGGCGAAGTTAGGAAATAAAGTTACGTTTATGCCCCAAAGGAAGGTGCTTAATTACGTGTTACCACAAGAATTGGCAGGTAAGAAACGTACCCTACGTTTCAAAAAAGAAAGAACATATATTTCACATATCTTTAATTTAAAAGTTTAAGTTTGGTGCACTGTCAGCGTACAAAATTTTTTATATCATCAAATAATTTTAAAGATAATTATCATAATTTTCTTAAGTAATATTTGTACATTTTAAAAATTACAATTTAAGCTTAAAAAAATATTAAAAGTAATTTGAATCCTAATTATACTATAATTCATATTCTTTTCTAGTTTTAAGACTCTTTCCTTTTCCATCCCACCACTCTTCTCTTAATCCGTATTGCTATGGCAGCTAGCAGTTTTGTTTTTTTTATTCCTTCTATTTTCTTAAAGTATTTCGTACATCTATCATTCTTTTGTTTCAAAAAAATCTAATTCATGACATTCACTAATAATAATAATATATGATTAGAAAGATGATTAGAAGAAGATTTAAATGAGATACAAGATAGAAGGAATTATCCAAGAATTTTTTCGTGTTCTATGGAGAATACAATAATGAAAAATCAGATGAACACTTTAAAAAACACTTAATTTTCATGGCAAAATACCAATAAATCTTAATAACAAGTAACAAAATAAAAATTTATCCAAGAAAATTAGCTTTAGTTCTAGATATGAAAAGAGAATTTAATTGGGTATGTATGTGGGTAGAAAAACGAGAAATTAAGAGACACAGATATGGTGATTAAAAAAATAAATAAAAAATAAAATGATTGGACTATTTGTGGACGAGAGGAAGACAGAAGTGAAGGAGAGATAGAGAAGAAAGAGCAAAAAATATATTAGTAGTGTTTAATTTATTTTATCCAATTTTTTTATAATATTAAGAAAATACTTGGTAACCTGCAATAGCAAGTCAATATTATCTGATGGTGTAAGAAAATAATATACTGATAGTGCACTAAATTTAAACTCTAATTTAAAATCACAAGATTTAATATTTTTTAATTTGTTTGTGTCGAATCAAAATATACCGATCAATTTAAAATGAAAGAGGTAGTATATTTTCATATATAGATATAATAAAACTTTTAAATTTTATTTGGTGATAAAATAAGTTATAACAAAATAAAGAGATTAAAATTTTGTAAAATTCATCGTTTAAGCCCAACTCATCTCAGCCATCTCATAGAGTTTTCGGTCAAACTTTTAAGAGGCTAAAAGTGATTTTTTTTATTTTTTATTTTTTATTTTTGAAAAAGAAGTGCTTATTATAAAAAAGTAAGGTTTTTGGAAGCGGCAAAAATTATTTTTTCAAAAGTTAAAAAATGTAATTTTACTCTAAAAATATTTTAAATATTTTTTAAAATATATTGATTAAACATAAACTGTTTTTGATACTTTTAAGAAGCACTTTTAAAAATAAATAAATTAAAATAAGTTAATTTCAAAAGTTTAGACAAACAAAATATAACTCTTGAACAAAATTGAAAAACAACCTAAAATGCTTTAATTCATTCTAATTTGTCCAAATTCAACATAATTGGTCATTTGCAGCCCATACGTTCTTAAAGAAAAAAAATGAGATTAAAATTAAATTATTTTTTTATACGAAGTTGTATCATTATTTTTGGAATAGAAAAAAAAGGGAACAATTTTTTTTTTTTGAAGGATAGTGATAAATGCGCTAACTACTTCTGTTTCTATACGTCATTGATTTATCATTTGTCATTTATGTTGTCCTGCAAAATCATTTTGGTAAGAAAGTTTAATAAAAAGAAATTACACATTTTAAACTATTTTCTCTTTGAAAAATTACACAATCGTTTTAAGTAAAATACTGCTTAGATATAAAATTAAACGTTTGATTTGAAGTAGAAAAAGATATTTGTATACAACACATTTTTCAAGAGGATATGATAACGTAACACTAACTTAACCTATGAATTATTGTACCAATTTCTTTATTTCTTTTTTCGATGTCTTGATCGACCTTTGTTGATAATTACCAAATTATCGTATTAAAGTTTAATTTTTCGAAACGAATTTTGAAAATTTGATATTTAATATCTATTTTTAATTAATTATTATTGAAACTAAATTTTAAATATATCGAATCGAATATGAAACGTCCACCCCTAGAATCCACATTATTATTCAAGTATATTGCATTAATTGAAGAGGTTTGTTTATTGAATCCGAAAATATGCCCACGACTTGTTGGGCAATACGTAGACAATCCCCAGAAAGTATATTTTAACTTTTGAAATTTCCACCATGGTTGGAGAGTAAAACTTGGTTGGCGTTAGACTCTCTATTTCACTTTATGTAATATTATTTCTTTATTAATTTTATTTTTTTTAAAATAAAATATTCATATATTTGAAAATAATTAATCTAAAACCTCTAGTAATCTTTTTCTTGGATTTTTTGTTAAATAAATAGTATGACATGAGCAATGCTATAAGTTTTAGAAAAAAATATCATCAAATAATATTTTGACGGATTTAAAATCAGAAATCTCAAAAAAAAATCTTTATTTCTCAAACCCTTGTCAAGTCGTAGGGTCAATTGGTTTTGTATTCTTTACAAATTTATTTTTTATTTTGTGTCTTTTTAGAAAATATTTTTATATAAATTTGTGTAACAAATAACGCATAAAAATATTTGTAAAATCATCTTATTCTATTTCAATGATAAATGAATATCCATTTCCTATCAAAATAGTGATCATATCACTAGTAAACCATTTTATTTGATATACATTAAATATGACTAGTCTCGTAGGAGACCTTTTAATAGATTGCCGTGGTCTTACCTAACTTTATGGAAAATATAAATTAAAACTTGACAGAAAAGAACACTCTAGATTAATCAAATAGTTGAGCTTCTGGTAGCTTTTACCGCTCCTCAACACTTGCTAACTATAGAGGTCAAAGCTATTAATAGCACACGTTTTAGTGAAAAATTATACACACCAAATTTCAAATTTGTTACTCCCTCCGTTCTTTTTTAATTATCATGTATTTTAAAGGATTCTATACTAAAAATAGTTATTCTAAAATATTTGTCAATTTAAAAAATCAAAATAGAATTAATTACCTTATTTCAACTTTGTCCTTAGCATTTATTATTTTAGAACTAAGAAACACGTAAATAGACAAAGCCTAATAAGGGGTATATGAGTTAAATTACACTTCTAATTAATTTTTCTTAATGATTGTACAAAGTCTTAACAAGACAACCAAAAAGGAACGGAGAGAGTACTAGTCTCTCTTTTTCATTCTAATTTATTTTATTTTTCTTTTTAATTTGTTTTAAAAAATAATTCTTTTTTTTAGTAGTTTCTTAATTTTAACTTTCACACAATATGTTTAAGCCATAAAAATAAAAGATATTTTAGTATATATTTTTTTACATATTTTTACCTTATGATTACATAATTCAAAGTCTTTTATATTTTAAATTTTTTATATCAAATTAAAATTAAACAAACTAATTAAAATCAAACAAAAATTTACTTTTTTCTATTTCACAATAAAACATGGCCTAACACCTATTAAAATTCTTCGATTAGCAGGTATTTGCCGTAAGCGTGGAAGTTAAAAAAATTTGGAGCCGAGGATACGACAAAAGGCAAAGGAAAAGGCGAGGTGGAGGGTGGGCCCAATGATGAGTAGATTGGCAATTATTTAGGGAAAACACACACATCCAAATTAGCCCGTACTACTAAATTATTGCTTTCCTGTTTTAATTTGCTTATTGTATTTCTCTTTTTAATCTATTTAAAAAAACAATCTTATCCCTCGTTTTAATTTATTTGATCTACTTTTCTTTTTAGTTTATTTTTTAAAAAAACAATCCTTTTTCTATTTAATAACTTTTTAATTTTAATTTTTCACGTGACATATTTAAGATCACTAGATTAAAATAAGGGTGTCAATCGGGTCGGGTTGACACGAAATCGGACCGGCCTAACCAAGACCTTAGTTAAAGGGTCGGGTTGGTCTGGGTCGCCTATTATAATCGAAATCGATCGGTTCAATTTTTGAACCCAAAATTCAGAACTGATCGTAATCGGTAATGTCACGTTGGTTAACCGATCCGGCCCGATCCAGCCCGACCCAACCCGACTTGATTTTTAAAATAATAAATAAAAATAATAATAAGTAATTTGTATTTTATTAATAGATTTTAAAGAAAAATAATTTTATTTTAAAATACTTTTTTAATGTTATCCAGCTCGGTATAACCTAAAATCGAATGGGTCGCTTTGAATCCTTTTGAGATCGGACCGGTTGGACGCGAATATGCATGGCATGGTAACCAACCCGGTCCCAAATCCAGCCGGTTCAATTTTTAGCCAACCCGGTCCGATCCGGGCCCACTAGACACTCTTAGAATAAAGGGCATTTTATTATATTTGACATATCTTTAATTTAAAATCACAAGAATCAAAATCTTCTTTATTTTCTTAAACTCCGTGTCAAGTTAAAACAGGTTAGTCATTTTAAAAAGAATAAAGTATTTTTTTTATATTTAATAACTCTTTACTCTCAATATCTGCCTTATATATATATTTAAAATTATAAAATTCAAAAGATATTTTAATATATTACATATCTTTAATTTAAAATTATATATTCAAAGATTAGTAAATTTGGAGATCGATGATGAAGTGTATGATAATCTCATTTTAAAGATTATCTCAACTGTTATTATTTTTTGTGTTATCACAATTCTCAAATAATAATATGATATTTTTTATATTATTGGTTATTTATCCAAATTAATTTGCAGAATCATTAAAAAATTTACTTTTTCTTATTTAATTTTCTTAGTAATTAAATTATATATATAAAATTGAATACATATAAGACTGACTCTCCAAAAGATTTATGAGACTTACGTCTTGTATTTTTGGATTTATATCTCATTTTATGCTGTGTAAAATGTCTCACATTGCACCCCCGTCTATTAAAACGCAGAGAGAGAGAGAGAGAGTAGTATGTTGATTTTACAACTCACCTCCCCTTTCAGATGGGTTGTTTGGTTTGCTTGCGTATGTTTTGTAATATTTTGTGCACCACTTGTTACAAAAAGCCACATTGCTCCCCAGTTTGCAGGTTTGTTTGCTTTATCAAACTTAAAAATGTAGGACGGGAATAAAAAAATCAAAAAAATATAGTAGGGTGCAGTTCGATTGACGAGTTGTTCACACTTTTATCTCAATGATGAGAGTTCGAATTCTACTATATATTTCCTTCAAAAATTCCCTTCGCCCCCCTCCTCCCTTTAGAAGAAAAAAACCCCGAAAATTACTTTAAAATGTAATCATAATTGAAATTTTAATTTGTGACCTAGTACATTTTATGGATTATTTTTAATTATATATGTAAATTATTAAATTTATTCTATTTATGTAATATAATTTTCTCATGAAGGAAATTCTATTAACTCACTTTTGTTTTTACTAGCTTCACTCTTATGATGGTATTTGGTTAAAGTCAAAATTTATAAACAGAAATTTGTGGCGACCGTTTCTTAATTTCTTTTCTATCAAATCGATCATACATTCCAGAAAATAAAATGTGTATTATATATCAAAAGTATATATGATGAAAATCTATTAATACTTTTTATAAATTATTTGGTATTCAAAATTCACCATCTGATTTTCATAATATAGAGCTCATAAGAGCAAAAGCAATCGCTACTAGTAGTAGTTTTTATATTCTCAATGCTTAACTTTACGACATCTAACTAAGAATAGACGAACCAATATTCATTCCACTCTCCTCTTTCGAGGTGAATAGTAGTATTGTCCAATTAATCATATTAATCCGACATGTAGACAAGGCATATATACTGACTGCTCTCTTGTTAAAGTTGAGTCTATTCATTCTCATCATCCATATACTAAATATCTTGTTTATGATATTTTTCTGACAATGTCATAATGGCAACCTGTGAATATGTATGGGCTAAACGTATTCCAAAATATCACAAACTAATATATAAAAGAGAAAATACATAAAAGACTCCCTAAAGTTGAACGTGATTTGAATATATAAAAGAGAAAATACATAAAAGACTCCCTAAAGTTGAACGTGATTTGAATGTAGACATCTAAACTTTGTGGGAGTCCTATGACCCCACTAAACAATTTTAAACTGGTATTAATACAACCTTTTCGATTATCTGGCATAGTGCGTGTATAATACTCTCCTCGGAAGAGTGAGGAGCCAAAAAAATAATTAAAACTTTTATTTTGACAGCTTTTTATGTTAAAAGAATTTCTTATATTTCTTTTTTATTTTACTTTTTCCTTATTTCTTTTTCTTTTATTTTCTCCCATCTTCTTCATCACAAAAATGTTGGCGGATTTTCTACGGCTGACGTTTGATTTTCCGGCCACTGGTGCTGCTTTGCTTTCTTAGCCAAGTATTTTCTATGATGGTATGGAATGATTCTAGTAGACATCAATGGATTTTTATTGTGTTTTATGGGAAGAGGAGAGGAAGATGAAAATAATGAAAAAGTGATCGCCGGCGAGACCTTTTTTCCGATGAGTTTCTATTTTCATGATAATTTCTGGACTCTTTGTTAGCGTCCAAAGTGTAGTAGAAGGAAGTGTGGTTATTCCATTCCAAATCGTAAAGGAGTTTCCCCAATTGATTGTGAATTATGTTGAAGTTCTTCATTAGGCCAATCGTACCACAAATTGTAGATCTAAAGATTTCTCTTGAATCGAATAGAATTGCTCCAGCCATGGAATAGGTATTGGGTCGACGAATTCTAATGCAATGAGGACAGTGAAGCACAGGGAAGACACATAAGTTATTTTAAATAGTTTGAAAGTGAAATATGGCAGAATAGTGGTGGTTAGCCATGGTGGATTCCGTCGTCGGTGGAAGAAAGTTTTTCAAAATACCTCAAGAAACCTCCATTACTGATGTATTAAGACGATGGGGGACACAGTGACGCGCATTGGGGGGGGGGGGGGGCTTTTAATTTTCAATTTATAAAATTAGTCTTTTTCTTCTTTCTTTTTATAATTTTTTGGCATTTTGACACGTGGTTATCAATGATTGGTGCGTGGAAGATAGTTTCTTGCTCAAAATTGGGATTGATAAAAAAATATGTATTAATATCAATTCAAAGTTGCTAGGGGGGTCATAGAACCCCCACAAAGTTTAGGTGTCTACCTCCAAATCACATCCAACTTTAGGGAACGCTTTATGCATTTTCTCTATATAAAATAATTAATTTTAATATGAACTAGCATTTAATTTTGATATATATACATTTATTTTTTTAAAAAAAAGAAACTTTTTGATAAGTGTTACTATTATTATGTAAATTCTGCGGAGTTACAGTACCTGAGTTTCACTTTCTGCAATCTTATCGTCAGAATTCACAACAATAGCAGTAAGACGAGATATAGCATGACGCAAGTAGAACAAACTACATTTATTAGCTAGCTAGGTGCAGTGCATTCGGGATAAAATTTAAAGTACAATAAACAAGTACACATAACACAATTAATGGCGTAAAGCCCAAATTTAGTGTGCATTTTAAGAAATGACGCTAGCATATAACTGAAGTTATAAATATCTAGTTGTCCTGAATACACTTAATTATGGATGCTCATTTATTACTTCTAAAAGCAGCTTAGCAAACAAGTTCTATAAACAGCTCACAAGCAACTTTGTAAGCAGGTTTCTATAAGCAGCTCACAAACATCTTTACAAACTATTTTTGTTCTTTTATAAATAGAAAGTTTTTGTACATCAATTTAAAATTGAATAACATAGAAGTTTCTCTCTATATACACCCCATACAGACACCCCATCATTTTCACTCATTTTGCTAGCGTTTAATTATAGATTCTCAAATATTTTTGAGAAAATAGTTTTGGGTGAATTTTAACATGTGTTTGGTTATAGTATCTGAAAAATATATTTTGCTTTTTAAAAAAAAAACATGAAACATGATTTATATTCATAAATTTTAAAAACTATTAAAAATATTCAGAGTTTGACACAATTATCATTTTAATAATACATTATTTAAAAATAACAACACGATATTTTAATAAAACTGCTTATTAGTTGATCTCGACTAAATACACACTTAACTTATTATAATAGCTTTAGGGGTCGTTTGGTAGCTAATAAAGAGGTAGCTTATTCATGTATTAATTTATGTATAAGTTATACAACGCTTGGTAGCTAGTTAGGAAGTAAGTTATTCATGTATCAAATTAATACGATGTTTGGTTTGCAATTTAGAAATTCGCATAACTAAAATATGTATAAGTTATGAAGAAATTGGTATATTATCTTATGCAAGGTAGAAGGTGGAATAGCTAATACATGTATAACTAATACTCGCATAACTAATACATGTATTACTAATACCTACATAATTCTATTCAAATGACTCCTAGGGGTTGTTTGGTAGCAGGTTTGGAGGTGTGTTATACATGTATTAAATCCTGCATAAGTAATATCACGTTTGGTAGCTGGTTGGAAGGTAAATTATTTATGTATAAAATTAATACGGTGTTTGCTTTGCAATTTAGAAACCCGCATAACTAATACATATATAGGTTATGATGGAATCTATGTATTATATTATGCAGGATAGAATGTGGAATAAGTAATACATGTATAACTAATACATGAATAATTAATCCCTGCATAAATAATATACATAGATTTCCTCATAACTAATTCCTAAATTACTAATACATGTATAACTCTAATGAGCTACCAAAGGACCCCTTTAGCGTTTACTAAATACTCCTTAATTTATAAGTTATTTTGACCCCCTTATAAACTTAGCCAAGGAAACTCTTATTTACTAGATGCAAAATGACATTACACCACATTCTCTATCAATGTGTTCAAATTAGTAATTACAATTATTTAATTACACAGATACTGCACCCCTCAATACTGCTGGAGGGCAATACTGAGATACAATTTTTGAAAGGACAACAAAAGTCATATTCGGCGAGGATAAGAAAAATGTAATCCAACCACTTAATTAGAGTGCTAATTGTTCAATGCATCTAATGACTTAATTAATTATTCCACATGGTTGTTATTTATTTTTAATCCTTAAACAATATAATTTTTTTAGGTAGATGTAGCTGTTTTGTCTAGCTAGCTAGCACTTGCCTGTTTATTACACGTAACCGCATATGTGAGCATTTTAGAAGTCATCGATATGAGATCGTTGAGATCTCTCTATCCTTAATCAAGGATTTCTGGGATCTCTCTGTCCTTAATCAAAGATCTCGAGTTCAAATTTCAGGAAAATGAAAAAAAATCCAATGGAACAACCCAGATAACTCACCAACCTGACTGATTGTTTTTAGCTATAACTGAATAGAGTTACGAAAAAACAGCAATGAAAATGACGCAGAATAACCGATACGAAGAGGGGGATGAGAAATAGAGACAACTTTGTCAATAACATAGCATACCTAATTTCACCTAGCCTACTACTATTTATTAGTTTTCCACTTGCCTAATTCATCAATGACGTGTCTCTATCCTAGATCCTATACGAAATTGGCCACTTAATTAAAATTGTCCTCTATCGAGTTCACAACATCCAAGTAGAACTATCACCCTTATAGATGAGTTCTGGCGGTGCATATATTCAAATTTTATCAAATTTCAATATAAATACCAGACACCACGAAAGAGTATTTATAGAAGTCAAAGTTTGTTCTTTCACAGGAGTCATCAGCAACAGGAAGCAAGCTTATTTGGCCGCGTATGAGGGCGATAGGTCCAAATATTTCCATCATGTCTTTCAATTGATATATCATTACAAAGCGCCAAACAACAAGTTGCATACTATGTATTTATTTATTTTTTAAATGATCATAGTGTCGGGCGAGTTTGTTGGTATATTAATTAATTTTATGAGATATTGTTATCTTTCATCAATATAAATATAAGATAATTTTATTCATCAAAATTTGAATAAACAAAAAGAAATTATCTAATACTTTAAACATGAAAATTTCATTATTCTCAATCCAACTAATTGACCAATTATGCACCTTTCATTTCTTTGTTTATTACTGATTGTTGGCATTTAATAATTGTCAAAAAAAAAAAAAAACTTATCCATTACAACAAAAGAGGATGGAGAAAGCTAGCTGGTGTAGTGCTCGTGGGGCTGACACACTCCACTCTTTCCATTTTCTAAATATATTTTTATAGTAACAACTTTCTTTAATTAGATCTTTTCAATTTCCATTAGAACTGTCAAATTTAATTTAGCTCATAAAAATATAAGAGTACATATCTTAAAACGTCATCAACCTATGAGAAATTATGTAATAAAGTTATAATCAGAGGCAAAGTCAGAATTTAAATCTTGTGGGTTCTGAATTTTATAGCAATGATTTTAAGTATTAATAACTAAATTTTAAACTCAATATTTATACATATTTAATGAATTTTTTACACGATTTAAGCAAAAGTTACTTGGTTCAATTGAACAGTACCCGAACTTCTAAGTTCTAACTCCACCCATGAAGTCATTCAACTTAGAGTTTTTCTATTATAGAAGTCTAATATAGAGTTTATAAAAGTATTTTTAGAAGATAAAAAAGTCTGTTAAGTAGCTCAAGATCGATTATGTCATAATAGATCCGAACACTTGCTTCGGATCAATCTCACAAAACAATTATGATAACACAGAAAATTAAAAAAGAATTGAATTTAATTTGTTTGATATAGTCGTGATAAGTAAAAGAAACTATCTTTTTTTTAAAGTGAGATATTCAAGTTAAAGGCATTTGAAACTAATAGCTCAATTAACGTGCAAATTTAGTGTTCCATCTATCCAATTATTCTCTTTTCATACTATAACGATGTACAATGTCTAGCAAATTTCTCTAAATAAAAGTATATTGTTCATGTCAGCTTCCATATAAATAATTCAAATCTTAACAACTGTGATATCGATCTTTCTTACTATTATACAGTATTAAACCGTGGCGGAATCAACGAAGACAGAATTTTCACTAAAGGGATTCAAAATTAAAATAAGTAAACACACAAACCAATCGAAGGGGGTTCAACATCTACTATATATACATAAAAAATAATTTTTACAATGTAAAATTAATATAATTTTCCACCAAAAAAGGTTCGAATGAACCCGTGAACATAACCTAGCTCCGCCCCTGATATTAAATAGTATTTCCTTATGCTAGCTCTTACGTACCCCATTTAATTATGAACTTTGTAAGTAATACGTTATCTGGTCAAAGTATAGACAACACACAAAAACTGAAATGAATTACTATCTTATATAAGAGGCTTGCAGCTGAATTCAACCAGACACCTCTTGGACAACGTGCCTGCTTAAGGAGTCTCGCTTTAAAAAATTTAATATTTTTTTTAATTTTAATTTATTTATCTTATTTTTCATTTTAATATGTTATATATTTGATCAAAATATTATGTTATGTATTTAATAATTACGTAAAAGATATTATAAAAACACAATATAAAATTTTTGTTGACTCTCGAAATTGTATTAGTGCAACATAAAGGGATAAAAATGACATAAAAAGTATTATAAATCACAACAATTAAAAAAAATTGTATAATAAATTTAGTAAATTTAAAAATTCTATCTATGTAACATATATTGAGCCCGTGCTGACACGAAAATTTGTGTATATTCTTACAATTCACAATATAAAAATTTGGTTGGCTCTCAAAATTCTATTACTGCCACATAAATTAGAACCGAGAGAATAACACAATAACTAAAAACTGAAAATATTTAAAAATCATATAAGAAATTTGGTTCACTATTCAAATTTTATTTGTGCCACGTAAATTGGAACAAAAGGAGTAACATATATTATTTGAAAATGACGTAAAAAGTATTATAAATCACAATAATTAAAAAAAAAAATATAATAAATTTAGTGACTTTTCAATTTCGATCTATGTAACATATATTGGGTCCGTACCATGAGCTGCATGCTTGAGAGGAAAGAAAATAATCAATGCGCTCTCTTCAGTCTTCGCCATTTTATCGGTGAGAGGAAAGAAAATAGAGGGTAAAGGATAGGGAGAGACCGATTCATGATTTGAAAGTTATAATTTTTTAAAATAATTATTTCAAATTAAACTGTAATAATAATTGAATTTATAGTCAAAAAAGTAATACTCAACTTGATAGGCTTATTCAGTATATATATTCTGAACAAAATCTACTGAATTAGTGTTATCAAAACTCTGAGTTAATAAATGAATAGATCTTTAATTCGAAGATATTTTATGAAAGCCCAATTTTTAGACGGGTTAAATTAACGAATTAAAATGAAATGAGTTAATCATCGAACATATCATTAATCAATCTAAACTTTAACGGATTGGATGGATCAAATTTTTATGAACTAATTTTACCATCTAACGGATGTCTCTAAATGGGCAAGGGTAGAGAACAATACGGGCCTTTGATTTTACGATGCAGTGAGTCCAACAATATTGGACCTTCTATAGAGCACTAGGGACACTCATCATGGACTATACCAAAAAAATTGAACCTTTTGTAGAGCATAGGGCCAACTTCTAAGAGTTAGCTTTCTGTTGGTTATTTGGTCCACTACCTACTATAGGATGGTTGGTAGCCCAATAATTGTGGATATAAGTTGGGGGCAAAGGACACAAATGATTAGTCGGCCAAAACAAATCCCACCAAATAGTCAAGGGATTAAAAATCTCACTCTCTAGCCAATTCGGCAGCACTAGTGTCGCTATACATATTCTCTACAACAATGATACAATTTCTATACACACCCTATGTACTATACAACAACGACAAAATTTATATACACATCATATATATTTTATACAATAATTATACTATTTATATACACATCCTATACAATTTCTATAAAAAAATTAAAAATGCCATCTGGTGGAACTAAATTGACCTAGTGACCTTATAATAGGTTAAGTTTCAAATGACCATTTTTGGTGGAATTTATTTGGCCGAGTGGCCATGGGGTGTACTTTCCCCTATAAGAGTTGTGCTTTTGGTTTTGAATTTATTTTGTCTTGTTTACACATAAACTTCACATGTTACTAGGCTGGTTTAAACCGAAAAAGAAGTATACTTCCTCGACAGTCATCAATCCCATTGCTCTTTTTTTGTTTTTGTTTTTGCGTGTGTGTGAAAGAGAGAAAATTCAGAGCTTACACAACAGAAGATTTAACAAATACTACGGTGCTCGTCATTGCTTCAATGGTATGTATATGTTGGTGCTTGTTTCAATGGTGTTGAAAAAACAAAGAAACCATAAAAATGTGGATGATGAATACGAAGAAGAGATGGTGGAATCCTAGTCAAAGTTGCTTCTATTTTCCTTATTTATAATCTAAAAATATTGAAAAAAAGTCAAAATAGTAGTAAATTTACCTCTAATAGGTTTTATAATTACCGCAATAACAAAATTACTATATATCCCTTCTCGTACGCACTTCTCACTTCCAACTCGAAGATTGTGAGTTCGAGTCACAAAAAGAGCAAAAAGGGGTGGGAGCTCCTAGCAAGGAGGGATAAAAAACGACAATAATAATAATGACAATAATATATATCCTTAGATTCCAAAACATCTCAAGTCAGTATTAATCTACTAACACTTGTATGTTATAATAATCTGGAGACAAAATATGTTTTAAGCTATCAGGACTATACTAAAAAACAAAAAATTCTTAGCTTGTTAGGCCAAATCAAGAAAGAAAAGAAAAAATTGCCTAGAAAAGTTTCAAAAATTCGTCAATTGAAAGGACCTTCTCTTTTCCTTTTTGATCATCATCATCATCATCTTTTTTTGGCATAAACAATCTGGACAATGGCCTAAGTTTCCTCTGCAATTGGTACGTCTCACACTTGATTCCCATATGCCAACCAACTTTACACCTAACACAAAAAATTCTCCAACACTTTGGACACGCCCTAGTCAAAAATCCCTTTTTATCATCAACTAAATTACCTGAACAATCCCAGAAAGGACACTCAATTATGTCACACGTAGCCAATACCTTAGCTTCATGAACCGCATCGCGCCATTGATCCATCAATTCATCTGGCACGAGATATTCATTAATCTCAAATTTTTCTTTACAGTTCGATACTGGGCAATTTACCTCCCTAATATCTTCCTTGATCCTTTCGCGCACATAATTAACTATGCATTCTTCGCAAAAGACATGCCCACAGTTGCCACCTTTCATGTTACTATTGGCTACGGATCTCGGTTCGTTACATATCGTACAGTATATGCATGAAGATTCACCTCTTTCACGTATGCTATTCGCAATGTTGATCCTTCCGTTAGTTTTAACTAACCTACACGACACGTCAACGCCTTTCTTTTTAACGTCGTTATGGTCCAAGTTGTGGATTGAGTTGAATAGGGCTTCTTGTAACTGCATATCGTTCTCATCATCATGACCTACTCTGTTGACATTCCAATCCCGGCGGTGGCGGCGACGAGGCATCTTTCTTGTTGTTGTGCGGACAAAACGCAAAGAGCAAAAAGAAAAAAAATATTGTGATGTGTTTAGAGCCACCGACGAGGCAACGCAGAGAGCAAAAAAAAAATATTGTTCGTCAGTTGTAGTTTGATGTGTTTAGGAGATTATAATATATAGGATCGTTGTTGTGTTTTCTTTTCCCTCGTCTTATTAGGCTTCCTTAAAATTAAGGTTTCATTGTTTTTTTAGTTAGGTTAGAGTTCTTGTTAGTTAGGGTTTATGGTATCCTATAATTGCCAAAAAATTAGGACAATTTCAGAAAGTTGACATATTTTGAAGTTTTTAATAAGGTATTATTGCATACTTCAAATATATATTGATATAAATTAGAGTTTTTTTTGTTGGTTAATCCATTCACTAAGACTTTCATATAACATATGACACTCGATACATTGAAGAGATAAATCCTAGCAGGGACCAGATCAAGAGAAAATAAATTAGGGAGACTCTTTACACAAGAGTGTGATCGTATCATTTTTAGTGATTTTTAGTGGGCGTTTGGTGTTGAAAATCAAATATTATTTATTTTATTTGAAATTTTTAAAGTTGAAATTGGAGTTTATGTTGTGTTTAAGTTAAATCATATTTTTTGCAAAGAATATTTATAATTTGAATGTACTTTTCTAAATATAATTTATATTCCCTAATTTCTAAAAACTAGCAAAATCATCCAACTTGACTAATTTACTTGAAACATACAATCAAATCTGTTTTAAAAGAGTAATATCTCAATATAGATAGTCACATAATGTCATAGATTAGGTCTCATATACGAGCTACTACATACTATTACAAATATATTTTCAATTTATTTGAAATTTTTGAAGTTGAAGTTGTGTTTGGTTATAATTTTTGCTAATAATATTTGGTGATTTAATTTAAATGTACTTTTCATAAAAAGAAAAAAATACGAAATATGATTTAAACGGGATTATTTTTATAAAAATAAAAAAAATTAGGGTAAAATTTGAAAAAATAAATAAAATAAAAACAAAATTTTAGATGTTATCGAATAAAGTAGAGTTTTTTTCGGAAAAAGTGAATTGTTCTCGTGATCAAACGGGTCCTTGGAGTGAAAAGTTTATCCTTGTGCGAAAAAATGTCCGGGAAAAATCCTTGTTGGACTTGAGAGAAATGCGCTGGTCACTCTTCATACTCCCTCCTATTCATATTAACTAAATTATTGAGGTAATGCATAACCTTTAAGAAAACTCTTTTAGGATATATTTTAAACATTACTTTCCACTTTTACCCTTTTCCTTATTCTCACACTATTCTTTAAAGTAGAGTTAGTCATTACTCAACATGTCTTGAGATTTGATTATGATAATGTAAAGTAATACTTAGTTAAAAGTGATTTCAATGTAAAATCATAAATACTACTTTGTAAAAAGTGTAAGTACCTAGAAAATATAAAGTACTCTTTCTTTAAAGAAAGGCAAAAATGAATAAAATTTTTAACAATTATCTTAATCTTTGAATAATTCACTTATTTTAAACAATAATTTTTTTTCCTAACAATTCAACTAATATGAACCAAGGGAGTAATAATTTAACCTATCTAGGCAAGGACAAAGTACTAGTGAAGAGGGCCTGCACATTATTAAAAGCAACATGATAAGTCGTCAGAGCATCAACTACGATATTAGCTTCCCTATAACAATAAATGATGATATTATTATAGACATAAGGATTTTTACATTATCAAATCACTTTTACATGTCATCACAAGTAACCAGTCTTATACTTGAGATTACAAAATTGCACATACACTTATCTATAGATATTCTTTGAATGATTGTGATATTATATAAAGAGAAACAAATTTTAGATAGATGGTAATCATGGTATTATGAGTGATATATATGGGGTACTCATTTTTTAAACTTACACAATATAAGAGGAAAAGACAAAATTAAATGAAGTTAATATAACACAAAACTTCATTGCGAAATGTTGTACTACATTTCTTTACCCTTTGTAAGTGTATACATTTTAGAAAAAAAATCTAAAGTACAAATACTTCTTGAAAAACTTCTATTAAAATTGTAACTCCATGCTTGATTCCTCTTTGAACAATATTTTTCTTGGTGAAAAGAAACTACATTATATTTATAACAAAAAAGGGGCGTACAAGGAGCGAGGTGTTGGAAGTAGCAATGGATCAATGTTATTATCATATATTCAATAGTAGTGTTAGAACCTACTCATAACTAATTGATTGAGTAGCCGTCAGTAGACCACCTAAAAAAGAATATTTATTATTTGATTTGATCCATATCTCGTAAGCGAGTCATTACAAAAAATGGATATCTGGGAAAGCATTTGAGCAACAACACGTCTTGCCTAATAGTGCTATTATATCTATCACCTTCCAGTAGAGTATTAACAAAAAGAGAAGGTTGCTCCAAAACCATGCAGAAAGAAGACGACATCCTTCTTTAGCAAATGCATCATCTTTGCTCCCTGTATTATGTTCTTTAACGTGAGATTTCAGGAAAATGTTTAGGGTGGTACTTATGTCTTTCTCCCTTTTTCTAAAAAAAAATTTATGTTAGGAACATAAGGAATGTTTTATTTACCTCCTGTTTAATTACCATTAATTTGGAAGTTTTGGGATGTTCTTTTTCTCACTTTGAACTCAATTTAATTCCTTCTTGAAAAGTGCTAAGTTCATTCAATTACTCCATGAAAGCATTCTAATGTGAAGTTTCCTCTAAATTTTAAAAATTAAGTTATCTAAGTACTTTAAAATAATTCTTACTTAAACATCAATATTATATTTCAAGATGATTGCATTTGCTGAAAAAAGCAAATAAGATTTACGAGCTTGAGTTTGTCTGTGGATTAATTAGGAGAGAGAAGAAGGAAATAATCGAAAAGACTAACGGAAAGGAAATTAAAAGGGCCTTCTTTATTTGTTTGGCTTGAAGGTAATTTTATTGCGCTTTCTATCATTACTAAAAAATCAATTATATACTTCCTCTGTTCAACTTTACTTGTCACTTATTTTATTTTTTATTTTTATTTTTACTTGTTAATTTTGACATATCAAGAAAAGATAATTATTATTTTTTAATTATTGCAAAAATGAAAGGTTATAAAACTATCGTACGTATCAACATTTAATTATTGCAACACAGATGAGAGTCATGCAATTAATTCATGATTCATCAATATTTATTTCTCTCTTCATCAACCATACACATGGCACATCTGCTACACAAGGATTAAAATTCTAAATTCGTCCTCTGACTACGAATTGCATTGCTAATCCATCCCTAAATTTCTCGTAGCTAATCCGTCACTAAATAGAATAATTAGCGGACATTATGGACTATGAGAAGGTGAATGTAACTTGATTGTTCGTAGACGATGGCTTGCCACGTTGCCGGTAATCCTCCGACGGAACGGTATTTTGACTACATCGGCCTCCGGCCAGTCGACGTTGACGGATTAAGGATGATAACATTTTTTTAGTATAAGTCTCAATTTTTTTCAATTCATCCAAGTATATCTGCCTATTCCTGCAGTCCACACTGCAGAATCCCAGCTCACCCCTGCATTAATTAATTAATTAATTCAATCATATATATATAAATTAAGTGATTCAATATATCATGATGTCTATAAAAATATAGCTAGCAATATATTAACTCTGAGGAAAAATAAATATTTGTCTCAATTTGTGTGGCATTACCTACTTAGCAAGTAGTGAAGTCAAGAGCTTTGCTAATTGTATTCAATGTTTATACATCTGCCATTGTGATGTTCAACTGATTACCTTTCAGTACTTTATGTGGCTACGTACTTTCATCCGTTCTTAAATAAGTGGTTTTTTAGCCTTTTCATTTTGTTCCTAAATAAGTGATGTTTTAAATAATCAAAAAGACATTAATTTTGTTCTTCCAATTTTACCCTTCTTTAAATAAACAGAGTTTTACATAATTAAGAAATTATTAAAGAGTTGCATCTTTTTCAAGGTATTTATTAAGGGTAAGTTAGCAAATATATTCTTTATTTTTCAGGAATAAATAAATTTCTTAAAGGGGTGGAGGGAGTATCTCATTGTGCACGGATTTAAGAATTATGGAGTGATTTTTGAAATTTATAGTCTAAAACAAATCAAAAGACATGTTTGTGATTAAAAATCATCTTAAATTAACTCTAAATATGAAAAAGTGTCATTATTTTTGGAACAAACTGAAAAAGGAAATTAAAGTATCACATAAATTGAGACATACAAAATTAAGGAAAAGTAATGTAGGTACCTGTAAATGTAGACTTCCTTGTGAAGGCTAAGAGGTTTATGGCAGAAGAAACAAGATTTGAGAAAGCAATTAGAGTAGTGAAGTGAATATTGATGATCTGTAATGTGATTCATAAGGAAGATTATGGATTTAACTTTTCTGATTTTTAGAATATTGGCATTATCTTTTAAAAGCTTCTGAGCAAGTGATGAAATTACATCTCTTTGCTTATAACTTTTAACTTCATGAGCTATACTACATTTATGCTCTTCTTTCATATTTGATTCTCAGAAAAAAAGTAAGGACAAGGAGAATATATAAGGCCTAGCTAGAGAAGTGATGTGGCCATGTGGGGTGTTTCTTAGTCCTAATTTAATTTGGTCTTCTAGTATTATAAATAGGGGTATCATGTTACATAATTTGATGTAAGGAGAAGTAGAAAATTATTTGGGTTCATAAATAAAATATTTTTCTTCAAAAAATTATCGAGTGTTGAAGAAAAGTGCTTCAACTATTGAAAGTTGGAGAGAAGTGCTCCAAAACAATCAAGAAAAATAATATTGAGTGTTGAAGAGAAGTGCTTCAACTATTGGAAGTTGGAGAAAAGTGCTCCAACACAACCAAGAAAAAAAAAATATCGGGAGTTGGAGAGAAATGCTCCAACAATTGAAGATTGAAGTGAAATGCTTCAACAATTGAGGTTGATGAGAAAGTGCATCAACAATTGAAGATTGGAGAGAAATTCTCCAACACAAACAAGAAATTGAAGATTGGAGAAAAGTGCTCAAATACAACAACCATTGCGACAACAAAAAGGCAAGAATATACAACTTTGAATTACGGGAGAATATTGAAAATAATAATTCAAAGTTGGAGTAGGAATCCCAAATTATTTAGGATTTAATTTTTGGTATTTATTTAATTCACGTCTAGCTTCACTTTACATTTCTGCAAGGAGCTATTTCCACGGCTTGAACCTATGACCTCCTGGTCACATGATATCAACTTTACTAGTTACTCCAAACCTTTCTTTCGGTGTTTATATTTAAACTTATCTTAATTAAATGACTTAGTGGGCGTTCAGCTATGTTTCATTGTGAATTTTTTTAAAAAAATTAGGTTTTGTTATCAAAGAGACAAATGATATTTGAAAATTAGAGTTGTGTTTGACCATGAATACAAATTGGAGTTGTTTCTGAATTTTTGTGAGTAATATGGAGTGAAAAAGGTGAAAACAACTTTTTGTTATTTTTCAAATTCTTAAAAATTCTGGAATTTAACTTCAAGTTGAATTCTAGAATTTATGACCAAACATATTTTCCGAAGTTCAACTCAAGAAAAAAGTGAAAAAATTTCATGGCCAAACGTCCCCTTAATAAAGTGAAGAATGTATAACTTAATTCTAGTTAAGTGATAAAAATGAATGTACAAACACATATCATATCATATACTTTTTTCGTTTTAAATTAACCGTCACTTTAGCTCAAAATAATTATCCTAAAGTAATTATCACTTTCGAAATTTAAGATTAAAATTGATAATTCCTCCGTTTTAATTTGTTTGGCTTATTTTGACTGGTCACGAAATTTAAGAAAATAAGAAAGACTTTTGAATCTTGTGGTTAATAATTATAAATATGTCAAATGTATCAAAATGTCTTTTGACCAATGGTCTTAAACATGACATGTGGAAAGTTGAAATTGAAGAGTTGCTAAAAAAACAAAGAGACATTCTTTTTAAAACGTACTAAAAAAAAGTAAGCCAAACAAATTGAGACTAAAAGAATATTTATTTTCCAGCAATACTCTTGATTAATTGCAAAGTATTTAAGAGAAAAAAAATCAAACTACTTTTATTAAACAAATATTACTTAGTAAAATATACTTTATTTTTATTATATTTTTGTAATGAGCATAGAAAATACAAAAAAAAGAAGATAACATTAGACAAAAAAAAAAAATTTATTAATTTGACGTAAACATTCCACGCCCATATGTTTTTTTATCATCATATCTCCTAGTAATAGGTACATACATTTAACGCGCTTCCAAAGGAATGGTTCTTATTTTCCTCACGTTTTAATTGTTACCTTTGTTTGTCTTTTCACAATAATATTAATGGCCCTCTCGTACCACAAAATGTATAATTTTGTTTTGGTGTTAAAACATGGAAATTGTTTTTTTTCCTTTAAGAATTGGGGGAAATAGGAGACGAAATTATAAGATGGAAAATCGACCTTTTACTAACAAGGTGAAAGGAGAAATGGGGGACAAAATTATAAAATGGGGAATCGACCCTTTTCTAACAAGGTGAAAGGAGAAATGGAGGACGGAATTACAAGGTCGGGAATTGAACCCTCACCAACAAGGTGAAAAGAGAGATGAATGACGAAATTACAATGCGGGGAATAGGACACTCACCAACAAAGTGAAAGTTCAAGTAACCAATCAACAGAGCTATTAAGATTTCCCTAAAACGTGAAAATTGTGCTTGCTCGGACATAATTTTTTTAGGTGGTTGAAAATAAAATTCACATAATTAGAAACTACGTAACAAAATAATGTCATATTTTAATTTCTTTTATAGAATTATGTCTCAGAAGAATATCATATATATATATTTTTATTTAGAAATAATTTAACTTTAATTAAAATTCTTATTTTTCGTTTACTAAAATGATTAATAGTCGTATATATATCTATATGTTTTAGACCATAAGTTTTAAAAAAATTTCTTTTTTGATTTGTTAATAAATAATCTTATTGGGCGAATTTCTTACATATACGAAATGCAACAAGAATTTTCAGTTTACAAAACATAACATGAGTCTTCTATCAAAACATATACAAAATTTTGCTCAATACTTGGTAAATTCGCATAAGACATAAAAATTTTGTTTATTAATTTTGCTCAAGACTTGGTGAATGAAGTTGATTGAACAACATATTTGTGAGAAGTGGTCACAACAACATTGGTGGACCCAAATCAAAATATATTAAAAGCCCCTTAAAGTTCTTTCATAAAATTTATATAAAAATGAGACAAAAAAGAAGTCTATATGACTTTGCTTTAGTGATAATAATATAAAATGCATGATTTACTAATCAGATGTACGTCAAGATTTCTCTCCCCTACATATAGAAATATGGTATTAAGTGAAAATTGTAAAAGAGTGGCTCTAGAATTTCTTAGTTAAAAATATGAAACACAAAAAAACTTACTTTCGAATGTATAAATCAATCAAATGTGGCAAAACTAAATAGCTAAACAAAATCTGGTTGAAATTAGAAAGTAAAATCGTAAAAAGAATGAAAAATAATTATAAGAAAGAAAAAATAGAATTGATGAGAAGATGAGTATATTATTAGTTTAATATGAGAAAAAAATCGTATTACCTCAATCAATCCTATCTCTACCAAGTGTAAAAGATTCTCAAAATTTTGAAATCTTATGATAAATTATTAACAATTATATAAATATAAATCATATAATAATACAATAATACTCTATATTTTTGGAGCCTTAAATATTTGAGCCTTAAAGCAAAAAGTTCACCTGCCTTACCATAGAGCCGCCCTTGGTTGGGTGGAATGGAGCTGTCCGAACACAGGCCAATCAATCAAATTAAATAATTTTTCTTATATAAGAAAAAGGAGAAGATGATCATGTTCAAGATCCTATAATTAATTAGATAACTATCGATACTCCAAAATCTTCACTCTTTTTAGGAGGAAGTAATTAGTAATTAATCCCTAATTTACGTAACCATGCATCTACTATGTATTAATTAGAAGTTCTCCCATTATTCTCATATTAATTCTGAATAGTTTGCTTTGCAAGTTATCTCATAACCCAAATCCTATTAGGTTACTAATTATTTAGTAGCCGTGCCTATAAATATAATAATATAGTTTTCCAAGACATATTGTTCAGTTAAACTTACAAATTTATACATCCATCTCAAAACTCTTCATCAATAAATGGCTAGGGTTCCCTTCAGCAATGTTCTCCTTCTCAATCTTAGGTTAGTAATCAAACTTCAACGTCATAAACTCATAATTATGCATATACAAATTTATATGAAAACTGATTAATACATGTAATTAAATATGAAAATTTCTGCAGTTCTATACTTTTTTTGCTACAAACAAATGATTTCTTTTTGAACAACGAACAAAATTTGTAGCTATCTTTACATTGTAGCTACACGCGTAGCAAAAGATTTAATTCTCTTGTCATGAAAATTCAAAATCTTGTGATTATTTTTATAATTTGGTTTCGTTGAATTGCATGAATTGTTGGGTTGGTTTTTTTAAGTTGTCTTTTAGTAAGTGAACTTACTTCCATGTGAGGCATGATTTGAGAAATATTATAATTCAAAAATATATATTTATGTTCTATAAATTATTTTTAGAGAAAATGCATACAGTACCCCCTAAAGTTAGTCGACATTTGGAAGTAGACACCTAAAGTTTTTGTGGGAGTCATATTTCCTTCGTAAATTTTAGATGTCTACTTCTAAATGTCGACCAACTTTAGAGAAGTCTTGATGCATTTTCTCTTATTTTTATTATAAAGGTCATAAATTAAAGACCACATGAATTGCCAATGACCCACCCAACCAAATCTAACTAATAAATGCTCTACTTTTAGTACATAAAGGCTCGACCCCAACTCTGACCAAAAAATAGGTGAAAATTAAGATTGATTAAGGTTCAATTTACGTGTCATACTTTACTTTTTAATATCTTTAAAATATTATTTTTTTTTATTCAGAAATAACTTAACGTTGTGTGGGTGCAGGAGAAGGCACGCAGTAGCAGCGGAGAATTTTAAAGAGCGGATTGTTGTTTCCAATATCAGGAAAGTGGTCGAATCTTCGTCTTCTCCTCCTCCTCCTCCTTCTTCGAAAGGTGTAGAGAAGGATATATTTTGGATGAGAGATCCCAAAACTGGAAATTGGATTCCAGAAACTCATTTCGATACCATCGATGCCGCGGAGTTACGAGACAAATTTCTTCCAACCAGTAGAAAATTTACAAGGGCAAAAGCATAGAGTATAGAAGTTATATATACAATGTTCAGAATTAATAATCAATATTCAATAAATTCAGAGTAGAATTTAAAGTGTTTCCAATATTATTATTGTTTTTTTTTTATATATATACACTCGTACGACACAAGAGGGTGAATTGGGTCTATTTGGAAAATTATCCCGGTTCAAATTAGGTGTGGAAAACTAGGACCCACGCCTGTGAAATTTTGACTAACTCATTTCACTATAATAATGAGCTGAATTCATATTATACTAGTAATCCTACGATGTCGAAATTCAAGTTATACTTATTCCTACCCAGAAATTTCTCAAACCATCATGCAATTTACATAATATACCATTTATCCAAGCCAAATCTAAAGAAAAGAAGCTGTAACCTACTTCGAGGTCGAACCGCAAGTCTCGATCCGTCACAAAATAAGTGAGCTTTAGAGAAAGTAGAGTGTACGCCGATCTTACCTCTATTTCATAAGTAGAGAGCCAACACTTTTAATATATGATTATAAAATAATTTCACATTGCAGCATGTAAGAGCAAAGAGAATTGATCATTCAGTAATATCAAACATATAGCAGAATCATTTCTTTGAGTGAGATCATAGTATTCTAGTCATTTCTTGCACCTATAAAATACAGAAAATTATCATTCAAATGGAGTAAATTAAATAATAAATCTGATTTTATTGAGAATGTAGCAGTGTGTATATATATATAGTGGTCTTCAAGGTTTAATGATAAAAACTCCTCATATTTTGTATTATGTGATTGTCTCCTTTCAATTTCTCATTAATTAATCAAAACAAATATGTTTGAACTTCTACGTTATGTTCCAGGGGAAAATAACAAATGGTTGTGGAAGAGTAGGAAAGTGTGTGATTAAGATAATCAAGAGGTGTAATTTTAAGAGAGTGACTATTGTTTTTTTTTTTTAAAATACATAGCATATTAATTTTAAAGTAAGAGAAACTCAAAAAAGAAAAAGAGGAGTAAAAAAATAAATCGTATTTTAGACCATAAAGATATACCTCATCACTTGTAATTAAAAGAATTAAGAGAGTGGCTACTGAATTTTTTAATACATAGCATATTAATTTTAATTAAAGTAAGAGAAAATTCAAAAAAGAAGGAGAAAATATTTTAATGCAGAAAATCCGTTTGATGTAAAGCTCCTAAATAGTAGGAGAAAAAAAAAGAGTAAACATCATTAACTATAAATTCTTCCGAGGGATTTTAGTATATGGTATCAAAAATATATATATATATATATATATATACACACACATTAATTTTAAATTTTTTGTTATCAATACTTATTGCCCTTCACCTGCACGTACTAAAAGTGCAATGAACCTACAGTCAAGGTCGGTTGCACTATTTTAGAACTCTTATCACATATTTCCTTTTACCATATATTTTTCTTATTTTTACTTTTTTACTTTTTTTTATCATATATTTCAGAACTTGTTAATTATTAATACTCCTAATACTCTTTGCCATATATTTTCCTCATCCTCTTGCCATATATTTTAGGGATTCTTAATTATTTATTTTTCTAATATTTCTAATCATATATTTTGCTCTTACCATATATTTTAGGACTCCTTAATTTAAAAATATTACAAAGATAATTAAATGATAATTTTAGAAAAATAGTAAATGATAATTTTATCTATTATAAAGTCTTTTAATAAAGGGCAAACAATTCAATCAATATTTTTAAGGACCTTCATGCTTTTAATAACTAGTTAAGTGTACGTATTTTACACGTGTGTATCACATTAATTAATATTAATAAATATATATAAAAAGAATAAATTATTGTACGTATGTTATGTTATTAAATATCAAAAGTTAAAAAAATAAGTAAAATTTTGAAGATAAAAATTTACTTAACTCACCATTACATTACACCAACAATGAAGGAGCAAAATAAAATATAGCAAACAAAATTTTGCCATTGATATTAAAAGTCAAAATTATGTTCATATATTAATACACGAAGACACATTCTAAACAATAATTAAGGTAAAGGAAAAACGAATTATATTATATATAAACATAATAATATAACACAACTACTTAAACTTGTTCTATCCTAACATACTATAAAAAGAGTCTAATCCCATGATTTTACGCCAAGGACAAAATACAATTAATTATCTTGTTTACTTTTCAAGCGATTGCTTTAGTGATCTAATGATTAAGCCGGCCTTGATTTTATGCCAAGGACAAGTTACGATTAATTATCTTCTTTACTTTTCATAGTTGGTCGAGTTTTTGTTTAAGGAAAAAAAACGTTTGGACACAAGTGATCTGATTTTCTTTTTTCTTTTATCTAATTCTCGTAGTGAGCTTCAAAGTCAAATTTTGTAAATGTATTTCACAAAATAATGTTCACAATCCATGTAGGAGATATTAGATTATCTATACTAAAAGTGGAGCTATTGGTACGTTGGGACTCCTTAATTAGTTGAATTATCGTAGCTAAAAAATAGGAGCGATTGACGTTAGGACTCCTTAATTAGTTGAAATATTTTAGCTAAAAATTGAAGTCCTCATTTTAGGAAAAGTTGACAATTTTATCATATATACGAAATTATTTTGAAGATATATTACAAAGATAATTAAATTATAATTTAAAGACCTTCATGCTTTTGTCTTTGCTTTTAAGGTACCAAAAAGCTAACAACACGATAGTTGTACCTAGCGTGTTCACGAGTCGGTTTGAGTCGGTTATTGGTCAAAATCAAACTAAATCAATATGATCAATTTTTAAATCATTAAAACCAAACCAAACTAGATCAAATATACATATATCGATTTGATTGTTATCGGTTTCGGTTCGATTTGGTTTGATTATTTGGTTATTAACCATACATGAAAATAAGAGAAACAATTCATTCAAACGAAAAAAAGACAACAATTTTTTCAAAAAGAAAAAAAATGCATTGTGACATTACCACATAAAACAATAAAATGACATACTCGAATACAAGATATTTAAATTATAAATAAATTTTGATGAAAATATATATAAGATAATAAAAATTATTCATAAAAATAATAAATTATGTATATATAATTATAAAAAATATGTATATAATTTATCAGTTTGGTTCGATTATTTGTTCAGTATTTTTGAATAAGATCAAAATCAAACCAAATTTTATCTATTTTAAAAATTGAAAAATCAAACCAAATCAAACCAAATAAAATTAGTTTATTTAATCAATTTGATTCAATTTTTTGAATTGAATTGATTTTTACCCAAACCGTAAACACCCCTGATTATACCATTAAATCATGAGATAATAAGTTATTTTATGGAAGTGTTTGTTTATATCATTCGAGAAAAAAAAAAGAATTGTATTACACAAAGAAAAGAATTTTTCAAGTACCCAAAGAAAATTTAAAGTGAGCAAAATTTTGAGAGAAAATAAAATTAAGAAGATATATAGATAATGAGAACTTTACCTAAAATATTTATAGGGAATTAATTGGTCAAATTTTTTCTTAAAAAAGTCGCCAAAATTAGAAAGGAGTTCAAAGTGGTCGAACGATTCCCCCGTGTTATTAAAAAAAATATAGAAAGCTTTAATAAAGTTTTAGTTGATTTAAAAGTCCTAACTATTAGAGAAATAATTAAATAATTATTTTATCTAAGGTAAATAAATTACTTTGTAATAGACAACTAATATGTACAAATACATTGTAAATGATGGAAGGTCATCTCTAAAAAATTATATTTGTATACAAAGCAAATTTCGTGGTTCATATACAAATCTCTAAAGCGAATTTGTATTTATATATATAATCTCTAATTTATATATTTAGCTATTAAACTGTAATTACATTCGATAATTAAACAAATTTTAGCTATAACACCTCATTTTATGCTTAAATATCAGCTATTTCTGAAAATTTACCTTTTTTTTCCGTTACAACCAAAATAGAGCAAAATAATCTACTCAACAACCAAACACTAATATTGACGTTATACATATATATTAAAATACACCATTAATAATAAAAATATCTACATAAATATATGTGTACCTAAATTAAAGTTATTCAAGACAAAAAAAGGCATTCAAGACAACTCCATGTGTTCTTTCTTCTTCCTTTTGGTTTCTCGCTTGCTATTCAGTATTCGTATGGAAATTTCGATTAATTCAAATTAATAAGATTAATCTAAAAAAGAAGTACTTCCTAACAAGATTTTTTCATACTCAAATCTTAAATTCAAAATACTCAATTAACACTTTCAAGGACCTTAGTGAAAAGACAATTCTGTATATTATGGAGTATTTTAAATAAAGGCAAAAAGTTCAAATCACAATCCTTAACATTTTTAGTATAGATATAGATTATTATTATTATTATTATTATTATCATCTGTTGTTGTTTTCAACCAAAAAATAGAAAACTATTTTTGGCCTAAGAAGACATGATTGCAAACTTAGAAAATAATGATTTGTTTACTAAAGTTAGAAAATAATAATATCTACCTTAAAAATCATGGGTTGGACACTCATATCATGATTGCAAACTTAGAAAACAATGATATGCTTACTAAAGTTAGAAAACAGTAATACTCCAATATATAATATATCTACCTTAAAACTCATGGATTGGACACTCATTTATTTATCTAATGAGTGTGATAAGAAACTCCTACTAGCAATAGTCAACAATCATCGTAAACAATTATTCCCTCTATTTGATATTAGTTGACCATTTTAAAATGATTATTCCATATTAATTGAATTTTTCCTATTATTTTTCCTAGAAAATAATGATTTGCTTACTTTAAAAGTGTTCAAACTTGTTTGTAAAGTTCGAAAAAAGTTTTTTAAGGGATGAATTAATAAAGCTATCTTCTTATTTATAATTTTTTAATATGTGTATTAAAAGAAAAATGACCAACTAATATAAGACGGAAGGAATAGTGAGAATTGGAGGAGCCGGGTCCAATTAGAACGACTTTATGTTCATTGATCTGTCGAGATTGGGATTAAAGTCCTCATGCAAAGAAAGTGTGTGTGAATAGAAACTTGATATTTGATTCTCTCTTATTTAATTTCCTTTCTTATTTATATTCATTCATTCATTATACCATGCCGTTTTGGCTTATGAACAAATTTATCTTTGATCATAATTTTTAAGCGCAATCCATGTGTGTGAATAGACTTTCTCCGTTTCAATTTATGTGACACTTGTCAGATTTGAGATTTAAACAAGTCTATCTTGAACCGTAATTCCTCACGGAAAGAAAGTGCAATCCATGTGTATGAATAGAAACCTCATACTTGATTCTCTCTTATTTATGTGCAATCCATGTGTATGAATAGAAACCTCATACTTGATTCTCTCTTATTTATTATTTATTTCCTTTCCTATTTATATTCATTCATCACTATGTATATATATATATGCATAATACCATGCCCTTTTAGCCTGCAACCAAAACATGTCTTCTTCTTGTCTTGTTCTGTTTCTTCATTTTCTCCTCCTTTTAAAATTCAGTTCCTTATCTCATGCTGCTTCTTCTTCTTCTGTCTATGACTCGTTTGTCAATTGCCTTACTACCAAATCAATTCCTCAATCAGAAATCTCCAAAATCGTCTACTCCCCAAACAACCCCTCCTTTAACCCCATTTTACAAGCCTATATAAGAAACCGCCGGTTTTTTAACTCCTCTACAACTTCCAAACCGGTCATCATCGTCACCCCTACTGAAGATTCCCATGTCGCGGGGGCCGTCCTTTGTACCAAAGAGATGAATTTACAGCTTAAAATACGCAGCGGTGGCCATGATTACGAGGGCATTTCGTATATCTCTAATGTCCCTTTTGTTATGCTTGATATGTCCAATCTACGTTCGATTTCCATTAATTCCAAAGACCAAACAGCTTGGGTTCAAGCAGGTGCTACGATAGGGGAACTTTACTATAACATTTGGAAAATTAGTAAAGTTCTTGGTTTCCCTGCGGGTGTTTGTCCTACTGTTGGTATTGGTGGGCATGTTAGTGGTGGTGGTTATGGGAATATGGTTCGTAAGTTTGGACTCACTGTTGATAATTTATTGGATGCTCGAATTGTGGATGCAAATGGTAGAATTTTGGACCGTAAAGGCATGGGTGAAGATGTGTTTTGGGCAATTAAAGGGGGTGGTGGTGCTAGTTTTGGTGTCATTTTAGCCTTTAAAATCCAACTTGTTCAAGTCCCACAAACCGTGACTTACTTCAGAGTCGAACGGTTTTTAGATCAGAATGCTACCAATGCTGTTGTCGAGTGGCAGAATGTTGCCAGCAAAATTGACAACGATCTGTTCATGAGGCTACTCATACAGCCCATCACAGTGAAAAACAAAAAAAAGGCCAAGGGTGCGAAGAACACTAAGACCATACGAGCAACGTTCATAGCGTTGTACCTCGGTGATTCTAGTGCGTTAGTGTCTCTCCTAACGAAAGAATTCCCTTCTCTGGGATTAACAGAGAAAGACTGTTTCCAAATGAGCTGGATTGATTCAGTCCTGCAGTGGGGAAATTTCGACAACACGACAAAGCCAGACGCGTTGCTGAACAGAAGAGGGGATCCACTAAATTTCTTGAAAAGAAAATCGGATTACGTTCAAGTACCAATTCCTAGAGATGGGTTGGAATCAATTTTCCAGAAGATGATTTCTTTGGGGAAAGCAGGACTAGTTTTCAATCCTTACGGAGGAAGAATGGCTGAAATTCCCGAGGGAGAAACACCATTTCCTCACAGAGCAGGTATTCTTTTCAAGATTCAGTACTCAGTGAGTTGGCACGAACAAGGATTAGCGGCAGAAAAAGATTACCTTTCACAAATAAGAGATTTGTACAGCTTCATGGCCCCATATGTTTCAAAGAACCCCAGACAAGCCTATTTGAATTATAGGGATCTTGATATTGGTACAAATGATCAAGGTTCACACAGTTTAGAACAAGGACGCGTATATGGGACCAAGTATTTTAAGAACAATTTCGATAGGTTGGTGAAAGTGAAATCAATGGTCGATCCACAGAATTTCTTCAGAAATGAGCAGAGTATTCCTACTCCTAGGAAACAAAGGAAGATGTTCTAGTCTAGGTGAGCATTATTTTCTAGTTTATCATACACTACACTGTTATGAGTTATTGGTTATTTACTAGTCTCTGCGTGTAGCCTCGTTTGCCATTATAAAATTTTCTATCTAAAAATAACATTTTTTTCACTTCACATATTTTTAGAAAAGTTAAGAGTTATAAATAGAATCAAAGTACACAAAAACTTATCATCATACGGTTTATCTCCAAGAGATCTGATGAATGATGTCAAAAGTATCGTTTTTTTTTGCGTTATAGTTGGATGAACTCATACCTTTAGGGTAAATCATTTGATATTTTAAATTAATTAATCCGATTAATATATCTTAGCATTGGATATGTAATTAAGATAGAGAACGTCTTTCCTTCTCGGAAGAAAATGACATCTCCAAGGCTAATATGAGAGTTTTAATTTAGACGGCTTTTTTTTCTTATTAATAAGAAAAAGCCATCACCAATGGTTGTGAGTCATTAGTGTGTGTATGGGGTAGGCTTGACCCCTACCATGTGGAGACCATGTCAATTAATCCAAGAAATTACAGAGCCGGAGGGGGGCCATGGACCAAACCTCCAACTATAAAGCAATACAAAAGTTTTAGTGGAAGTGAGAAAGGATTTAGAGCCTGTTTGGATAAGATTTTAATTTGGTCAAACCAGATTTTAATCTCTTTTTTAGATTAATTGAGTGTTTGGTAAAATAGAAAAGAAATTAAAAAAAGCTAAAAACTGCTTAAAATTCTTTTTAAATTTGACCAATACATTTACCCTTTTATCCCTTATAATTTTCTCAAATTTCAACACTAATCTCACCTTTCAGTCTTAAAATATATGAAAGTACTCTCTTTTCTCTCATTCTCATCCTTCTTCTCCATCTTTGCATTTCTCCAACAACAAAAAAGTGCTTAACAACACTTGTTTACCAAACACATTAACAACTTTTTTTTCAATTTCAGCACTTTTTATCCAAATACTTATCTAATTATTTATAAGCACTTATTTTCAGCTTTTAATCACATTGCTTATAAACTACTTTTTTTAAGCAAATCCAAACAAGCTCTTAGCCTATACATATCCTTTCATACAAGGAAATATCTAGCAAACAAAAAAGTTGCTCTTTTCGTATCTTCTCCTCGTGGAAGGAAGTTGTCATTTGTCTAGTCAAAGTAAACCTTTAACCTCACTAGGGAGTTGTTGAACGGAGGTATAAAAGGTTGTATTTCCACTAGTTGAAGCAAGTTTAGCTAGAAGGTCAGCGGAGTTAATATCCCAAATGGTCACTCAACTAAGGAATCTTTACTCAAAAAGTCACTCAACTTTGATTTTTACTTCAAAAGTCACTCAACTAACAACTCTTCTCTCAGAAAGTCACTCAACTTTGATTTTTACTCCAAAAGTCACTCAACTATAGATGTTTTACTTACAAAGTTACTCAACTTATTTAATTAATTTTTTTGTTAAAATTTGCTAACATAATTTTATTTAAAACCAAAAATCTAAGAAATAAAAAGAATATTTCTTTTTATTCTTTTTATAGAGATGAATTTTGATTTTAATAAAAAAAGTGAGATAATAATAGTGTGTGTATATATATATATATATAAACTATGTCTTGACCTCCCGTTGAATCCTTCTTCTTCTTTTATTGGAGTATTAATATTATATTACTTTAAGAGCCAACTTTTTTCTTCTTATCTTTAAAAAAAAATTAAATGTGTCCTGATATTTGTTGATATAATTTATTTTAATAGTGTAAACAGTGATATTCATAATTTTTACTAAAAACGAATAAGCAAACTAAAATTTAAGGAGGTTCAATATATTTTTTGCTAAAAAAAATTAATGTATTTGTTGTCACATTTATTTTATATATTTCTTATTTTATTATCTCTTTTACTTTTTATTTAAACCAAAATTCAACTCTATAAAAAGAATATTTCTTTTTATTTTTTTATTTTCAAAATTTAAATGGATATTCTTTTATTTCTTAGAATTTTGGTTTTAAATAAAAATTTCATATTAGCATATTTTAATGAAAAATCAATTAAATAGGTTGAGTGATTTTATAAGTAAAACATCTATAGTTGAGTGACTTTTGGAGTAAAAATCAAAATTGAGTGACTTTCTGAGAGAAAATTATTAGTTGAGTGACTTTTGGAGTAAAGAGTCCTTAGTTGAGTGACCATTTAAGATATTAACTCAAGGTAGCGATATGATTAGCTTCTATATAGCAGTGAAAAATACTAACATTAGCACCTCTGTTGAGCTGATTAATTTCAGCGATTATCTTTTTCATCGTTCTGTTGATAGTGTCCTGGGTGATCAATATTGTTGAATGCTAACGTACAGAGAATATTGTTGAATTCTGAACGCCTGTGAAATTTCGACTAGATTCATCTAAGACAGATTACGGGTACCAAATTGCTTGTACAGTTAAACTAAATATCTGAAGTTTGCATATTGCTCGTGCGATTGAAACTTACAAAATATCTGAAATTTGGCAAATTGCCTTGTGCAGTTCGAAATTTAGACATTAGATTTGAAGTTAGGATTGGTAATTTGAACTACCAAGCCTATCGTCTGATGTAGACGTTAAATTGGGCCAAGATGAAAAACTTTGGACTAGATTTGATGGGGTGCGCCGGCCCGTGCTGTAGTGCAACGCATGGGCGACACTTGAGAGCCCAGGTAGCAAGCTACCTTGATGGACTCTCCCCCTCAAAAAATTGAGTTAATATCGTGTGGACCAATGACCCACATATCAGATATTAAACTGATAAGAACAGATACTACACTTGATCTTAGCCAAAAGGCCGAGAAAGGTATGCTTTTTCATGCAGATGGGCCTCTGATTATATAAGATCTCTCGGCTGTCTACGCGTTAGCTCTTTCTGATGTGGGATAAATAAACTATACATTGCTTACTCAGTAATTAGCCTCTGCCTCTTAATGTGATAAGGCAGATTAGCAATAACCAAGATTCTAATTTTTGCCCATTATGTTTTCTGAGGTTCTGTAATCAATTTACTAGCAATGCTAAAGCACCTGAAGCAAGATTCCAGATGCTGACTTGAAAGGGAGTTTATATTTCTTAATATTGAGTTCTCTTCTTCACCTTGTGCCAAGTCTGTCACACATACTTGTGTATCTAAAACGTGCTTCGAAGGACAGTTAGGCGGTTTAAGGATAAATTTGGTATTGATCTCGAGTTCAATATCCTGTTAATGAACTGTATAAGTAGTGATCAGCAACTACTGATTTCATTTTACTTAATTATCTTGTTGTCCTTTTCTCGCATTTGTGTATGCTAAATATTTTCTTCTTGCTTTTTATTTATTTACTAGTCTCTGCGTGTAGCCTCGTTTGCCATTCGTACATGATCATTGAGATGAGACAACCTAACCACTTGTCCATGTTAATCAGTCCCCTTATGTTACTTGGAAGTTCTATGAAGATATTGAAGATCTTAATTCCTTCAATTCTATGACTTAGAGATGCTAGGCTGTTTGCAGGTCTATTAGTTTCTCTGAAGCAATGGTTTATGCTAAAATTATGATCTTCAGTCATCTTCTGAATCTCTTTGATTCGGTTCCAAATTCTCCATGGAGGTTTTCAATCCTTTTTAACACATTTGGCTAGTAGCAGGGAGTCTGTTTCTCCCAGGGCCACGTCAAAACCATTGTTTGCGCACCATCTCAGCCCAAAAATCATAGCTTCAGCTTCTGCACTGTTACTAATACCAGCCCCAGGGGTATAAAATTTGCAAAAATGAAGTTTTCTCCTCCACATTGTCCGTCTGAGCAGCTACTTTCACAGTTGATTTTAACTCTAAGAGGGAGGGAAAGGGGAGGGGGGCTAATCCATGCAACTGGGATTTTGGTAATATGTTGCACAGGAGCCTCGCAAGCTTGGCAAATACTGTTCCAATTATCTCCCATTCTGACTTTGTTAAAATGCCTCTTGGTTTTGTGGTCTTTGTCCCATCTTGTAGTTTTGCTAGTAGATAACGGATTTTGTTCCTTTTTCTGATTTTGGTCATTGTTTTTCTTGATCTCGATAGTTATTCCATCATTTCTTGTTCTGCTAGATAATTGAACATGTTGGAATTCTCATGTTTGGTACTGTTAACCTCCAAATTTTTCCTCTCCTCGTAATTGTTCTGTTGTTGCTTGATACGAGCAGATTCATTCTCGCTATTTTTCCCTGTTCCTTCCTTTTTTCTGCATACTTCCAACCAGCTCCTGTTTCATTATGCGAAGCATCAAACTCATCTTGAGGATCCTTCATAGTCGTATCTACTTCCTTTTACTGTAGAATCCGTTGAATATTCAAAGACTTACTCAAAACCAAGCGTGAATGTTGTTCGTTTCCTTGCTCGATTTGCTTGTTTTTCTTGTTATCATTTTCAGATTCTGATCCTTCATTGTCTACCTTGTTGTTGTTCACTTTCCCTCCCAGAGGATTTGGTTGAGCTATACTGCATTTTTCTCTAGTGTGCCCATGAGCTATAGAAGCATTTTTCTTCATACGCTTCCAATATCAGGAAAGTGGCCCAGTCTTCGTCTTATTCTCCGCCGAGTTATTGTTGTTTTTTTATACATACTCGTACAACACAAGACGGTGAATTGGGTCGTTCTTTAATTCTTTATACCAAGTAAAATACTCATCTTGAAAGGGATGGCTTGATCACAGGCAAAAAATGTAATAGAACACAGGCCTGATGGCCAAAATGAAAAATATTGGTTTAGTTTTGGTGGGGTGCGCCCGGCCCGTGCTGTAGTGCATCGCATGGGCGACACTTGAGAGCCCAGGTAGCAAGCTACCTTGATGGACTCTCCCCCTCAAAAAATTGAGTTAATATCGTGTGGACCAATGGCCCACATATCAGATATTAAACTGATAAGAACAGATACTACACTTGATCTTAGCCAAAAGGCCGAGAAAGGTATGCTTTTTCATGTAGATGGGCCTCTAATTTTATAGGACCCCTCGGCTGTCGTCTATGCATTAGCTCTTTCCAATGTGGGACAAAGCTACAAATAAACTATCCATTGCTTACTCAGTAATTACCCTCTGTTTCTTAATGTGATAAGGCAGATTAGCAATAACTAAGATTCTAATTTTTGTCCATGATGTTTTCTGAGGTTCTGTAATCAATTGACTTGCAATCCTAAAGCACCTGAAGCAAGATGCCAGATGTTTTATTTATCGAGTTCTCTTATTCATCACCTTGTGCATAGTCTGTCACACATATCTGTGCATCTAAAGTCTAAACTGTACTTCAAAGGACAGTGAGACGGTTTGAGGATAAATTTGCTATTGATCAATATCCTCTTAATGAACTGAATGAGTAGTGATCAGCAACTACTGATTTCATTTTAGTATCTTCTTTGAATCCCTCCACCTCTCTTTTCGCGTGTTTCGCAAGTGTTGGATGCCTTGAGCTTGAAATTCACTTAATTGTGTGTCATTCTATACTGGTTACTAGCTAGTGGGATAGGAAATAGGGTCACGAGAGACGATGCAAAAGATATTTGGTTTTCATGGTCAAACGCCCACTTAGTTTGTTGAGGGCCAAGTGCACAGGTTACCGATTGGAGGACTGCTATTAAAGACATAGTCAAAATGTTACAAAATATTTAATGTTTAGCCTCTTCAAGATCAACTTTAGATCGTATGAAGTCACCTGCCAAGCCAAACTTAAAACAAAATGTGAAATGTTTGAAGGCTGACGTAATATTTGGAGTTTGCATATTGCTCATGCAGTTGGAACTTACAAAATATCTTAAATTTGACGAATTGCTTGTGCAGTTCGAACTTTAGATGTTTGGAGTTAGTTAGGGTTGGCATTTGAACTAATCAAGCCTGATTTCTGACTCATACGCATGATTTCGATTTTGAAGTTGTGTTGCAAACTGAGATCTAATTTGAGCTTGTATTTTTATTTAACGGTTACTAAAACATGTTGCCTATGCTGAACTTTTGTTTTCTTAGGTTCTTATTGGAATCTGCCTATTGGCGAAGAGAAGATCTGGTATTCAACTTAATAGCAATGCCAAATTTATAAGCTCGTGAAACAAATAGGTAAAAATCATAATAATCAAATTTTCGATTTTGATGGGAGCCTCCAATTTTTTCATCTTGTGCCAACTCTGTTCAGCCATATTTGTATGTCAGTATAAAATCTATTGATAATGAGTTCAATACGTGTACCTATCACGTCATCCTGATCATCAATGCGAAAGCGTTTTCCCAGTCCGAAATCGTGATTGAAAAATTGATACTGAATGTAGCCATATATAAGAAGAAATTCTAGTATACATCACATTATAACATCAAAGTAGATTTAAAGATTATTTTAGCAGAGGACGACATAAAGAAAACAAAAGGCGTAAGAAAAAGAATTAACTAACATTATGCCAAAAATTTTGAAAAGCAAAAAGATGTTATATACAAACAATGTGTTTGATTGTTACTTAAATTTTATTGTATCGATGTAACAACCAATTTGGTGTGATCGCGTTATTATTGTTTTTTATATATACTCAAGCAAAAAATGTAATAGAACACAGGCCTGATGACAAAAATGAAAAATATTGGACTAGATTTGGTGGGGTGCGCCGGCCCGTGCTGTAGTGCAACGCATGGGCGACACTTGAGAGCCCAGGTAGCAAGCTACCTTGATGGACTCTCCCCCTCAAAAAATTGAGTTAATATCGTGTGGACCAATGACCCACATATCAGATATTAAACTGATAAGAACAGATACTACACTTGATCTTAGCCAAAAGGCCGAGAAAGGTATGCTTTTTCACGAAGATGGACCTCTAATTTTATAGGACCCCTCGGCTGTCGTCTACGCATTAGCTCTTTCCAATGTGGGACAAATAAACTATACATTGCTTACTCAGTGATTAGCCTCTGCTTCTTAATGTGATGAGGCAGGTTAGCAATAACTATGATTCTAATTTTTGTCCATAATGTTTTCTGGGGTTCTGTAACCAATTCACTAGCAATCCTAAAGCACCTGAAGCAAGATGCCAGATGTTTTCTGAGGTTTTCTCTTATTCATCACCTTGTGCATAGTCTGTCACACATATCTGTGCATCTAAACTGTACTTCAAAGGACAGTTAGATGGTTAGGGATAAATTTGCTATTGATCTTGAGTTCAATATCCTCTTAATGAACTGAATGAGTAGCGATCAGCGACTACTGATTTCATTTTAGTATCTTCTCAAATCTCTACCTCCATCCACCTCTTTTTTCGCGTGTTTCTTAGGTGTTGGATGCCTTGAACTCGAAATTCACTTAATTGTGTGTCATTCTATACTGGTTACTAGCTAGTGGGATAGGAAATAGGGTCACAAGAGACAATGCAAAACATATTTGGTTTTCATGGTCAAACGCCCACTTAATTTGTTGAGGGCCAAGTGCACAGGTTACCGATTGGAGGACTGCTATTAAAGACATTGTCAAAAATTATAAAATATTTAATGTTAAGCCTCTTCAAAATCAACATCAGATCGTATGAAGTTACCTGTCAAGCCAAACTTCAACCAAAATGTGAAATGCTTGAAGGTCAGCATAATATTTGGAGTTTGCATATTGCTCGTGCAGTTGAAACTTACAAAATATCTTAAATTTGAAAAATTGAAACTGAATTCATTCTTCATCAATGGATAATTAAAAACATATGAAATTCTAATAACAATTTATGAAATCACTCATTTGCTTCTGAAGCATACGAGTAGCCTCTGATTCAGGATGAAACACATGGTGAACATGAACCTGTCCTTCAGCTTCAACCACCTTCGCCCTTTTCACACCTTTCTTCTTCAAGAATTCAGCGTACGCGACCCCCCTTTCTTTCAAGAAGTCCAATCCAGCAACAAAAACAATCACTGCTGGAAACTGAGACCATTCATCCACAGATAGTTCAGCATTCTCAAAATTACATCCAAAATAATCACGATTTGATCCTTGAGGCAAGCTCAGTCTCCAAAACATGTCGTTCATCTCCATGTCCCCTGCCGATCCATTAGCCATCTCTAAATCAGTCCTGTTTTCACTCCCGAAATAGGGATGAATTGGCAGCAACCCCTTTAGTCTACCATGAAAACTTTCACTTGTTATCGCCCGGATAGCAACCTGATGAACTATATTGCCTCCAGCACTGTCCCCGGAGAGAAAAACCCGAGAAAGATCAGCCCTTTTCAGCCATGGTTCAAATTCTAAATTCTTGATCAGCCACTCCAATGCAGAATAGCAATCTTCATAAGCTGTAGGAAGTCTATTTTCCGGTGCAAGACGGTAGTCTACTGAAAGGATAATAGATTTGGAAGCAGCACTTAAATCTCCAAGAAAAACATGGTAACCAAGCCATGCAGTTGAGCCAATGCAAAATCCACCACCATGGAAGTAGACAAGAACAGGAAACTGCTGGTGAACACCTGATTCAGGTAGGTACATTCTACCATAAATTGGTTTCAAGGGGTCAATGACCACATCCTTAGACTTGTAGCCATTGCAAAATTCAGTTGATGCAGTGGATATTTCTGGCTCGAATCGCTTCACCGAGCCATCAGAAAAAACTTGGATGTAACCCGGTGCTTCTGCAACAATGGACATTTTCTTGGAAATGTACACTACACTTGCCATGCTTTTTAAATAGAACTCGTAATGGAGATTTTGATACCGGAGCATAGGTACATGAAAAGAACATGTATATGGATGGTGGGTTGATCACACAAAGGGCAATGAATCTTGAAAATGAGTAGAGCAAGAATCATGAAAAGAACATGTACTAGATAGAGTGCAAGTTTTTTTCTTTCAAAAAAATGAATCTGTCAACGCGCCAGGTAGGGGTCGAACCTACGACTTTCTGCTTAGGAAACAGACGCTCTATCCACTGAGCTACAGGCGCTTTTGTTAGGAGCTATATAATAACATTTAAAATATTGTTACTTTTCCTTCGAGAATTTTTCACTGATTGGATTTGTTGTGCGCGTAAATTCCACAATTATGATGAGAAAGCCAAAGTATTGATAAAGCTAGAGGATCGAATTGAGCAAGCAATGCAGGAAAGAATGTTTTAGAATTTGTACTTTATTTTCTTTAGGAAACTAGATGGTGATGCCCATGCCACCAATGACAAACATCATATCAGCATTACAACATTCGGTAAAAGAAGTATGTATAGAAAATTACTTGGTTTGATTTCCTGCAGTCTTTACATGCTGTCTTATCTTGCAAAACATTTCGTGCAACCTTTTAATATGACACAAACTAAAAAGGCAACACACTCTTTTATAGCACAGATCAAAGAAACTAAGCAGCTACTTTACAAAGAGTGTAAATTAAATAACTAAGCATATTGCACATCTAATTGTAAGATTGTAATTTGTAACAAATAACAAACTTACCACGTAATCCATCTTTTCAACTGATCCCTTCACAACTTGACACATTGTTGGTATGGACTGAACAAGTCTTCATTTGTCTTTTTTCAGAAAGCTTCTTTAAGGGTTGGGGAGCTTCACACTCGGAATCAAATATGAGTCGGATCAAACCAGAGCTACAAGAATAGAATATTCTAACGCATTCGCTTCTGAAAGAATTTGGCACTTGAATTTCAAAAGAACGCCCTATGTACGTCTCAAAATTGGAGACTCGTGAAAAAAGAACAGGTAACATGTTAATTTCCAAACACGAAAATTGTTAACCTATAAAGAGGTTAAGAGAGTAAGAAATAATATTATTACGTTGCAATAATTAACCACCACAAAGTGTCTGCTGCAAGATTACAAGTATATAAAGTAACAACCATAAGAATATAAACTGTAATCTCAAGGTCTACATCAGTTCAAACTTCTATGTGACCATATTTGATTGGACAACTACATAGAAAAGGCAGTACACATTTTCATGAAACAACACTACATGTCTTAGTAAAAAGGAGCAAATTACCAATTTAATCTTCAAAGAATTGACGATTTTCTTGTACATCCACCTGTTGCAGTGTTCATTTTTAAGATCATCCTCCTCTAGTTCTAAGAACAGGGAAAAGATAGGCAAATTAACTATGTCATGTCTGATTTGACCAAATATTAAAATAATAATTATGACTCAAAATTAGCCTAAGGTTCAATTTACGTGTCATACTTCACTTTTTAATGTCTTAAAAAATATTACTACTAATTTTTCCTGTTTAGAAATAATTTTGCTGGAGAAGGTACACAGTAGCAGGCGGAGAACTTAGTTTTTTTCTCCAAGTTATTATTGTTTTTTATATATACTGAAGCAAAAAATGTAATAGAACACAGGCCTAATGACAAAAATGAAAAATATTGGACTAGTTTTGGTGGGGTGCGCCAGGCCCGTGCTGTAGTGCAACGCATGGGCGACACTTGAAAGCCCAGGTAGCAAGCTACCTTGATGGACTCTCCCCCTCAAAAAATTGAGTTAATATCGTGTGAACCAATGGCCGATATATCAGATATTAAACTGATAAGAACAGATACTACACTTGATCTTAGCCAAAAGGCCGAGAAAGGTATGCTTTGTCATGTCAATGGGCCTCTGATTTTATAGGACCCCTCGGCTGTCTACGCATTAGCTATTTCTGATGTGGGACAAATAAACTATACATTGCTTACTCAATAATTAGCCTCTGCTTCTTAATGTGATGAGGCAGGTTAGCAATAACCAAGATTCTAATTTTTGCCCATAATGTTTTCTGAGGTTCTGCAATCAATTCACTAGCAATGCTAAATTAAATCCACATGAAGCTAGATGCCAGATGCCGAGTTGAAAGGGAGTCTTTAGTATCTATATATTGAGTTCTCTTCTTCACCTTGTGCCAAGTCTGTCACACATATTTGTGCATCTAAAACGTACTTCGAAGGACAGTGAGACGGTTTAAGGATAAATTTACTATTGATCATGAGTTCCATATCCTCTTAATGAACTGAATGAGTAGCGATCAGTAACTACTGATTTCATTTTAGTTTCTTTTTTGCCTCCCTCCACCTCTCTTTTCGCGTGTTTCTTAGGTGTTGGATGTCTTGAGCTCGTAATTCACTTAATTGTGTGCCATTCTAGCACCCTGGTTACTAGTTAGTGGGATAAGAAATAGGGTCATAAGAGACGATGCAAAACGATTGGATTGAACTGGTACTTATTTTTACAATAGGGACATTAAAGGAAGGTCCTGGATCGTCCTTTTTCTTATGGATATATATGTTATTAGAACAACTGAACAAGTAGGCTTAGAAATTGAAACAAGCTATCCTTGTTCTGTTTGTTGATCAGCACAAAAATGTATTTGAATGCACAAAAAATTGTCTGCCCTAAATTCAGCAGCATAAGCTATATGAACCCCAACATCTTTGGTTCTTTATTATCTCTGCAGGATATTCACACACAATGTAATAGGTCACTTGTGATTCCCAAATGAGATATTCGTCACTCATCACTCAATATATTATTGTTACATACCTCGAACTACAAGAAAAACTAGGCAATTGCTGGCAGAAACGAGGACCTTCATCATATCATCTCTCCCTTCTCATCTCTATAACAAACTATCCTATTGACCGATCTTCATTAGAACCTTAAGCTTTATGTTAAAAGCTGATCTGCTAGTAGTATAATTGTTGATTGAGATCGATATTGTTACTGCTTGCACGCACCAAGAGTAGTACGAAGTGTTTCCCTTTTGGACAGTAGATGAATTCAGAGTAAGTATAGAATGAGCTGAAAGAAAGTGTCTAACAGCCATTGATCTTAATTCCGAAAACAATTTGAGGAGAAAGGAGAATACTTAAATAGGGTGCTGCGCGTCTTTTTTATACACTACTACTGCAGTGGATTTCAGAAAACTCATGATTTCCACATGAAAAATAAAACAAGATAACTCCTGATCTAACGAGTTTGAGAAAAAGTATAACGATTTTGTCCATGTAAGGGGTTTGTATTCGTATTGACAGTGAAAAAACCTTTCAATCCGACGACCTTTAAAAGAAAAGGTATTTGGATAACGGAAATATGTATAGAGGGGTCGTCGTATTGCCTTGATTCAACCAGACAAAAGGAAAAAAATATGCAAAATGCGGACTGAATACATACAACAATTAACAATTGCAAATAAGAGATATAAATAATCATTTCATTTTTCGATCATCAAAGATAACATGCAATACTAAGAATTAAGGAATAGTTTATCTATCTATCTATCTATCCTGTAACATAATAAATAGTATCTATAATGAAAACAAGTTTTCCTGGTAAATTACCATATAAGAAATTATAGTCTCCTCTGACCATTTGACGATGCAGTTTCTTTTTAGGTCATGGAAGACCATGACATCCTTGTATGGGAAAAATATCCCTATAATTGATATAATTGACAAGTATGATAATTGACAAGACTTATGCTATACTCCTTCACCCAATTGCAACTTATTTTATCCTTAAGTATCCACAAGTCTAGAATACTATTATTCCTTACGCTTGGCGCACAAAGCATCCCTTCCAATTCCATCGGGGAGGAAAACTTCCCTTACGGACGATGGGTAAGATATAGTTAGGAACTTTCCATTTTCAAACTCTAATGATAAAATTCGATCAGGTACGTCTGGTTCAACATTCAGTTTAGCCAACCAATACATACATTCCTTCACTAGCAACCCTTGACCATGCGGGTGACAGGGAGGCGTCTCAGCAATTTCTTTCCAAACCTCCCCATTTGTTAGGCTAGTAAACGTAAGCACCTCGGATCTCAGCTGAAGTAACTTATAAGGGGAGAGGTATAGAAAACATTCACCACTTTGTATTCCTTTGTTGAATGAAGATATCCAAACCCGAAATTGGGAGGCATTATGCCTACTATGGGCAATTTACGCAATTGTTTCATAACAGGATTGCACAAATACATTGGACCATGACGGGATGAAATGCAAAGTAAACCATAGGAGACAATCATACCGGAACGGTAGTACTTGTGCTTGAATTCAGGTAGAGTGATGCTGTATAACTCATTGATTTGATCTCCCTTGTTTCCTTGCATGTCTACTGAAATACATTGTAGCCTGCACCTTCTTACTTCCCGTGGCCTTCTCAGCTTCGAACGAATGATTTTCACAAAAAGAAGTTGGACGTTTTTCGTTGAATGTTTCAGGTGAGAATCAACAAATAAAGGAGTCTTAATAAAGTCATTCCACATCTTTGATGCACACTGTGCATCTTGCAAAAATAAGATTCATAATATCAGCACATAGCTTGTTACCCTCAATATTATTACCATTAGTATTTGCATTCTCCTCTCTATCTTTCCTTCGTTTCCTCTTCTTGTTAGGCTAAGATATGATATGATTTTTTCCAATATTCTTCTGTTAACTAAAAAAAAGCAAAAAAAACAAAGGAATCCATATACTATCCGAAAAATCAAAAGGCTATACCATTTGTATTAGATAAGGCCAGTGATCAGAATTTTCGATAAGGGTGTTTAAGATTTAATGTACAACGTATGAAAATAATTTTTGGCCATCTTTCCCTTCATTCATTCGACCAATATTTTTTGCTATGAATGTGGAGGATATTGCAGGCTATATATAGAAGAAGAGGAAACCCTACGTTTGGCCCCTTCATACCCCCCCCCCCCCCACCCTTCCCCTCCCCCTCCCCGCCCCCTTCCCCCTCAGAAAATTTCAGAAATAACTAACTTATATAGGTGATATTAGGACTCTGGTATTTATCACTACAATATCACTAGTTGTATTTAATTATAACTGAAATTGTGATGTGAATACAAATATGTAAGTTGTTAGGTGTAGGGGTGGACATGGCAGGGGCGTCTCAATCGTATCGGGGACCTCAAGTCAAATTTTAACGAGGGCCTTAACTTAAATCTTATATATATATTTATTTTTCTAGCTTTTTTAGACTTCAAAATTACTAATAATCTTTTTATAGTCGATATTTTCTAATAATTCTTTTCAATTAACAATATAGCTAATTCATTCAATCTCTCTTGAGACATTGTTGATCTTAGGTAAGACATTATCAATTTTAATTTTGAATAACTTCCTTCGGCTAAGGCAACCGTAACAGGAACTGTCAACATTATTCTATAAGCAATATAGGCATTTGGCAAGGAATCGAGTCATTTTATCTGATTGAGTATATTGATCGCAATATTTTATCTTCTACTTTTACTGATTCCCTTAACACTTTCAATTCAAAAAATAAATCTAAACCATCAATGTCAGAGTGACTATTATGCATAAGGGAATATTCACAACTAAGATAATGTTTTTTTCAAATTCTCATCATCTAGTAATCTCAATTTTTGACCACTAAATAGAAAACCAAAAATATTGTCATACGGCTACGCTTTGAATTGATCGAATCTATTTTGAAGTGAAAAAATGGTTTGGTCAACTAGGTATAAAAAGTAATAGACTCTAAAAGATTCTTCTAGAAATATTGAAATTTCATTATCAACATTCTCGTCAAATTGCTCTTTCCATGTAAAACTCTACTTAGTTATTTTCTTTCTTTATTTTTTTGAAAAATATGAGTTGTTTTCCTTAAAAGATTTTCATTAAAAAATTACCTACTTATATATGAAAATATGGGGCTCTAGGCAATTGCCTAAGTGGCTTAATGGACGAGGCGTCCGGTATTGAAAATTTTAGTTCGGTGATTTTGATTTTCACTTTTTTAAAAGAAAAATTTCCAAAATATACAATTATTGAAAATATTTACATCATGTAATCCAATATACAATATTATACCTGCGAAAAAAATCATTATATATAATGTATCAATCTTGTATAATTAAAGTGTATAAATGTGTTTATACACAAATATGGGTAAAATCGTGTGTTTATAAATAAAGTATGAGCTACGTGGCATAAATATTTTCAAAAATAGACATAGAGCGTAATTTTTCCTGTTAAAAATACTAGTATATAATTATCATACCAAATTAATTAGGGTGGTTTGATATTTTAAAGTTCGATTTCAATATTTTGCGGTACGGAATCGGTAATCAGAGTTTGACCGATTTCAACTTACATATACTCATATGATAGAGAATTATGACTTCAGCTTTTCAAGAAACGTCTTATTTATATCATACTAACACCTTACACATATAGAAATATTCAAAAGAAAGTACAAGCAATTAATTCTCTTCGTTGATAAATCACCTAAAAAGGACAATCCAATCAAAATAGAGTAGTCAAAGTTTCAACGTCTAAATAATTAGTTTTTTACTGCTTATTGTAATTACATAGTATATGCTTGCTATACCACGTAATTTTCCCCATCTTTTTTAACTGTTTGATGATGGTGATGATTGATCATCTGATGACATTATTTTTCTGTTTGATTACTTTGCATGTGGAGAATTGATATGGTACTTCTAGACAAATCACATCTATATTTCCACAGAATGTCTGAGGCAGGGATAAATTAACAGTATGAGCTGAAGCATCAATTACAAGGGCAAATCCCAACCAGAAAATGAGAAACAAACCCCAAAATTAGGGACATCACAGTTCGACTATAGAAGTAGGCAGACAAAACATTTGCAGACAGGAGTCAACCGGCACTGCTTATTCAAAATTCCCTATAATCAGACTCCGTACTGTCTGATTCCTTAGCCACGGAATTCATCCATGAACTTTTTATGGAATTCTGTAAGACGAGATACGATAGCTGGTATCTTCTCTTCTTGTGGTAATATTGTGCACCTAAAATGCCAGGTTCCAGGAACCTATACAGAAGCAAGAACCAATACAGTGTGAGAGAGAGACTAATGTGTAAGAGATGATTAAAAATGTCTACTTTTTCTCCAGCAATACTTTACTATTCAAGTGAAAGAGGTGTAAATTTGTTGAAAATGGCATTGACTAGATGGCAAAGCTATAAAATGTAAGAATTACCTGGCGGAATCCAGAGCCTGGAACAACAACGATTCCAGTGGCATTAAGAAGGTGTTTAGCATAAAAAGCATCTGGTGCAGTTTTAGCTGCTTCTGCTGCTTTTATTGCTTTGTCAGGTAAGTTAATACACGGAAAGAGATACATAGCCCCTTCGGCCCTATTGCATGTCACTCCTTCCAAACTATTCAGTGCATCTTCTAGTGTCTGATGGTATTGTTAAAAGAGATGTGCAAAAAAGACGAGAGAAATAGATCATTTAACAATTTAATAGATAGAAACTCAAAAGCTTAAGCTAAAAGAACTCTGTTGGGCAAAATTACAGACATCATCTTTGCTTGCTATATTAGCAGTTCTAGTAGTCAGGTTCAAATAATCAGGTCAAGTTTGTCCTATATATATATATATATATATATATATGTCAGTTCTCACTAACCTTTGCACGTCTGGCCAAGGACGAGAGTATTGCTTCTTTCTCGGCAGAAAAAGACTCGTATGATTCATCCCCTACCTGTATAAAACCATGCTTTCAGCATTAACCTTCCTCTTTGGGGAATATGCAAGGCGCGAACATACTACTCGGAAATAGCAAAACTAACCTTTGGGGGACTCATGATGAGGCTTGCAAGTATCTGACCAGAGATATTGGAACACAGATTAACAGACGCCAATTTGTATATCTGTTCCCTGACTTCAGGGCTAAAACCAGTGATCTCCATGTAACCTCCTCGCTTTCCACACTCTCCATAGAACCCTAAAGCCACCAATATAGATAAAAAGATTAGAACAAAAAATTATTTGAATTTGGAAGAATATAAATTCTTATCCCCTTAAACCACCCCGACCCACCACCCAAAGAAATAAGAGAGGCAAGATAAAGTGAAACATGTACCTTTTGACACAGACTGAAAAGACACTAAGGTTATATCCTTTTCCCCATATCCCATAGAGCGGGAAATTTTCTTAAATGAGTGGAATTTCTTGTCAGGCACATAAACATTTTCTTGATAGACCTGTATGAGTTCAACGAATTATGAAAGAAAATTACAATGTTGAAGTTTAATACAACCCTAGATTGCTCAGAAGTGCAAAATCTGATAGTGAAACATTTAAAAACAAGTTCAGAGTCGCTTCTAATCAAGTTCCTGAGGAAGCAAAAGAATTTGTCATATCAAGCATAGTAGCATTTTAGAGGATAATTCACTTACTTCATCAGCCAGAAGGACAAGGCCTTCCTTCTTGCAGAATTCTACAATTTCCCGTTGGTTGGCCTCACCAAGAACCTATAGTTATGCATAGGAGAATATTCATGCCATATGAAAAGGTTAAGTAGGGGTTTTTTTTTCTTTCTATTTTTCCTTTTTCATCTTTTATCCTCTATTTTTTAATTTTTGGGGAAGCGGGAGAAGGAATCATATTCTATTGCAGCAGTCTCTTGTCAGAGATGTAAATTATGTTCCTATTTCTGAAGAAAAATCATAGATGAGCCTTCCAAAATCTATTAAACGCCTACCTGCCCAGTTGGGTTGCCCGGATTGATCACAACCAAAGCCCTAACATCAATACCCTTGGATTTTGCAGTTTTCAACTGATGTTCAAGCTCTGAGATCTCAAGCCCCCATCCTGTTTGTTCATCAAGATAATAGGGAACCTACAAAACAAGATGAAATGCAAATATTAAGAACTTCCCAATGAATTAACTTTCAAGAATTAATAAAGGATCTTTCAAGCATAAGTTGATTAAATCAATGCCTGCACTAGTGGTACTTTCACAAGAGCAATCAAACTAGGCCTTGAGTAATATTTCTATAGACATCAATCTTCAGTTTCAATAATTTCAGCCAACTATGCAACTATCATAAATCAATTTTAGTTTGAAGCAACAGCACGTACAAGAGTTCCACCATGGAGGGCGATTGAAGCAGAGTAAAGAGGATACTGGGGGATGGGACAGAGAATTCCATCATTCTCTGACCTGATGAGCAGCTGCATCATCATGTGAACCTGAATAAAAGGGTAAAGAACCAAAATTACCAACTACATCAGATTTGCTATAAATTATTTCCCACAAAGCTGTGAATAACAAGGATATATATATAATCTACCGCTGGGCTTGCACCATCAGTCAAGAAAAGATTGTTTGGATCAGCAGGGAAGCCATCACGAGCTTCAATACCAGAAGCGATTGTGTCACGTAATCCTTTGATACCCTGTATTTAGAGAACACAATAAATAGTTTTATTATATTTGTCGAACCTACATAACGCTCCGCAAAAATGGAACAATCTAATGAGAAGACAGACACCTGACTGTGGCTGTATGCACCAGTTGCTCTCCCAGGAATTTGGTCAAGGATCTGGAAAGCTCGTTCTATGGCATCCGTACTACAAAAGCAAAGAAAGAATGAAAGACAGCTATTGCAATGTCTCAAAGTCTACAACCAGTTTCATATTGTATATTGAAGAGACCTCCTCTTTCTAAAGCATAACCAAATACTCCTTAGACCAAAATTCTTGTCAAGGTATTTCCTTTTGAGAAATAAAAATCCTAAAATATTGCTCAACTGGAAGGAGACTTGAAGTTGATGAAGAATTTTTCTTTACACTTTCTCAATGGTGAGCAGGGTTTTAATAAGAGAAGCCGTAACGGAAGACATTTTGTTTCTCATTGGGCAAGGTTTCTATGCCTCAAGGCATGGAGCTCTGGAATTTTCAATGTTTTATAAGTATAATAATCCATGGAAATAATTCAAATAATGAATATCTTAAAGACTTGCAAAAAGTAGAAAGAAAAATATGGTGAACAAACTATGAATTTTTCTAATGAAAATAAAAACAGGACGGATCAATATAGAATCAAATTATTGCATAACAATATTGTATTTAAGTGCCACTTCATTTACACCCACAAACATCTCCAAGAGACAAAAAAGTTGCAGCTTTAAAGTTGAATCTTTAAACCAAAAATGGGGACATCAATCATTTCAAACACTTCCAAATAGTTCTCATTAGTTTTTCATTGTATTTTGGTAGCTCATTTTTCCCACACTTGCATAGATTTAACAAAGACTTATTCTCATGAGTAGCACATTGTGAATAAGAATTAAAAAGACAAGTCATCCGAATGTTGAATTAATTCCTGCATATTATTCACTGAAAGATAATTTAGAAGAATAGCTGCTGATTCCTGCTATTTGTGTATATATCATCTTATAAGAGTACAAGGAATAGACTGCCATGGAATTTGCTGGCGACAATCATGTTGCAGGATTTAGTTATCTATGAAATTAGATGCATATTCCACTTCACTCAACTAAAAAACACAGAGGCCGACAAACTTCGTACCTGAACAGACCTTGTGTTTCGCTTTTGTCCAAAATGGATGGATGGTCACATAATGCAAGGACCTAACATAGAAAATCTACCTTAGAAATCACTGGGTGAGTCAATTAACTTATCAGGAGAAAAAATAGAGTAATTTATGCCCACCTCTCTAAAGAAAGTGATAGGCTGCTGAGCTAGTGATTGAGGATTTCCAATATTGCAGTATAAGATCTGCATGTAATCAGATGAATGAGTACAGAATAAATTTAGAAAACTTAAAAGGTTCTAGATGGTGCCTAGTTCGGGTCATCAACTTATGACCTATGTGGAACTTTGTAAGAATAGTTCTATTGAAGATTTAGTCCCGAGACCGGCATCAATTACATAAATGGGAAATGAAGTATTTATAAAGCATGCGTTGTAAAGCAAAAACATAAAGAAGAAAACCAAGTTTACAAGAGTTTGTACCTCATCAAAGGGATGAGAACCTGGATTATCCTTGAGGTCTTGCTGCAATTTCTGCATCAGAAAGAGAAATGTAAAAGGACTTGGTGAAAATAAACAAGCTCTTTTAATTTATGAAATTCAGCAGATCCAGATAATAATGGCTCAATCAACAAAAGTCCAAAATGTAGGTTCAATATTCAGTTTACATAAATCAACAAATAAAAGCCATGAGCTACCTGAGCAATTGTAACAATCTCTCCACGAACAGCATACTCACATTTCAAAACCTGAATCCAACAAAATTAACCAGAAATAAAGTTAGATCAGTCAAGTAACGTAATTTCGAGACAACAGCTCAGTATACAAGTAAACTGGCTAAAACCACAGCATTTAAATTGTTGTAAGGAGGCGCCAAACCAATGATGAATGCAACAAAAGGTCATGTATCAATAAACACTCTAATAAGATTCAGTGCTCTCTAATGATTTTCACATCACCATTTACCAGGTTATCAGGTTAGCCACATTATCCAAAGAATTCAGAGCTCTCTAATGATTTTCACATCACCATTTACCAGGTTATCAGGTTCGTCACATTATCCAAAGAATTCAGAGCTCGTTAATGATTTTCACATCACCATTTACCAGGTTATCAAGTTAGTCACATTACTATCCAAAGAATAAAGACGCAAAAGATCCTACTTTCCCCAAGAGATTGAATTGGAACAGAACCAGTACAATTTCCTTTCGAAAGGGTACAAGACTGTACCATATTTCGCACAAAAAACTAGTAATTCAGTACAGTAACGCAGAGCCCCCCGGGAATAAATATGCCTCAATCACAACCTATATGAATCCTCAGTACCCATTTCTCAATCTAAACTCATTCCATTACAATACAAAAGTGGAGAGCCCCATAACACTAGACTAATACTACACTAAAAGACCCAGAACAAGCAACAGTATAATCAAGACCACGAGATTAAAGGGCATTTGGTACATTATACATATTTTCAATTTAATCTAAGACCACAAGATTAAAGGGCATTTTGGTACTTTACACATATCTTTAATTAAATTTAAGACCACAAGATTCAAAATTGTTCTTTGCTTTCTTAAAAACAAGTACCATGGCACGTCAAAACCAGACAAACAAATTGAAACGGAGGGAGTAATTCAGTATAATAGGACCGGAAGAAATATGGCTGAATCAGAACCTAAATGAATCATGGGTACCCATTTAACAATTTAAACTCATTCCATTACAATACAACAGATAACAGTCGACTAATATCTAATTAAAATTACCAGAATGAGCAACAATATAAGATTAAGACCACAAAATTAAAAGACATTTTGGTATATTGTACGTATCTTAACCACAAGATTCAAAAGTGTTACAGTATTTATTTTCTTAAAACTCAGTACCAAGTAAAAACCAAAAAAGCAAATTAAAACGCAGGGATAAATACGGCTGAATCAGAACCTAAATGAATCCATGGGTACCCATTTGACAATTTAAACCCATTCCATTACAATACACAGATAACAAATTCGATAAAGTAGAAAATATAAAAATGGGTGAAACAGCTAAAAATGATGTTACCTTGGGATTAATGGTATCAATAGTGATGGGAGTTGATGAATAATCAGAAGCCATTGAATCAGAAGAAGGATTAAGAGTGGACAAGAAACGAAGAACACCAATTGATGGAGAATTAAGAGAAGGTGATGCGGAAATTGGAGAGGGAGAAGAAGAAATAGTACTGGCTCTGCTTCTGTTGATGAGATTTCTGGCTTTGTGTGATATGAATCTCCGCATTGTAACGATTTTTAAACAAGAATTGAGTTTAGAGTGGTCAAGATTGAATAAACAAACAAGCCCCCTTTTGACTTGTTGCACACGTATCCAACAAAGACTATTCCAATCCTCCTCTTGCTTTCTAAACTTTCAACTCATATTTGTTCAAAATATTCAAAATAATTAATTCAATTTTATTTATCTAATTTTTAAAAAAATTATTATTTTATATTTATTATAAATCCGCTGAATGTGGATGTCTCTTCCATAACTTCCTTGAAAATTAATGTACTAAATGAATGAATACCATTTAAGTCTTCTAACTTGAGAAGACATCTTGTACTATAAATAGCCGATCGTTATTCATTGAAAGATACAATTGACAATACAGAAGAAAGAAATAAGAATGGCATTCCCTCTCATATTTATTGTCTCAATATCTTGTTTTATATTATTCTATATATTGCTCGTATTTTACAACACGTTATCAACACAAATTGTTTATTCCTCGTTAAAAAATGGTGGTAAGTGCTTTTGGTGCCGAGGTAATTTTTTGCTAATCTTTCTTTACATGTATAATGGTAAGAATCTCTAATATTGTCAAGTTTTTATTTCTCCTGCTAGTATATTTTATTAAACAGTTATTTTACTGGTATACCAGATATTAATGTGTATTGAATAAACTCATTAATGTGTGAATTAAAAAAATATTTTGCACACAATATTTTTTCTACAAGATTTATAATAAACAAATTCAGAATAAGATGACTCATTACATAATAATCACATTTGTATAGTATGTGTATTAATTTTTCTAGTGTTTATTGTTCCTGCACATTGATTCTGATATACTTGTATTAATCAGGAAAAAAAAGAATGTGTTTCTCAATTTTGTTTTGACAATCTAGTGGTTAATATTAAATTTAAAAAGGATTAATATTTGTCAAAAATATCTATTCTTACACCGTATAAAATATGACTTTGTCTAAATAGGTGTTTATACTTCTAATTATAGTAATGTGTAATTTGATATGGATCACATATTGTTTTGATGTTTCTAAAAGCAAAAATTTTGCATAGTTTTATTTTGTGCTAATTGACTCATATAATTTAATCAAAAATTACACATTGTAATTGAATAAATTAACGGTGTAGACATATCTTGGTGTTATTTAATATATGATTTTTGTCAAGATGTTATAACTTTATACCTTATTTATGCACGGGTGTGCACCATTTAATTTTATGCTCACAATAATTATCATACATGACATTTGTATTGTGTTATGAAATCTATATTAATGTCTAATATTTGACTAATTTTACATATAATACTTATCAAATGAAAAAAGAAGTTATCATAGCATAATAGTTTTATGCCTATACCTATTATAAAGTGGTAATATTCTTATAAGGCTTGAGGGTGAGTTTTATTGTACTTTGAACAATTATGTCATTGATTAAGGGTAAGGCGGTGTATTCAAGTCCCATTGCACTAAAAGGGTAAGACATCGACTTGAGTTTCGGTGCACTATTATGATAAAAAGTTGGGTTTGATTCCCATTGTATTATGTCCTAACATGCTTTTATATGGGTAAGACATTGGATTTAAATTCTAATGCACCATAGTAATGGTATAATGATGAACAAGGAAAAATGATAAACTTTTGATGAAAAGTCATGAAATTCGCTCAATTGACTTGCTCCATTCTCTTATATGAATGTGGTAGCAGCACATAATATGTCTGAAAAAAGACAAGTGATCAAATGTGTAAATATGGGCGTAAAAAAAATAGTTATCATTGTGGTAATTGGGTTCAAATCCCATCAAATATGATCAAACATATGGGTAAGGCGTTCGGTTCAAGTCCAAACGTGATATATTGATGATATAATAATGACTGAGCAAATTGATATGCTCTTGATAAAAAATTATGAAGTCCAACCCATTGAATATGCTCCATTCCGTGAAGTGAATGTAGTAGCAGCATATGATAAAGTTTGAAAGATGACAAAGTCACTATTATGGCCATATGAATGAACTTGGGTGTAACAGGGGACAAAATTCTGATAATTATAAAAGGAAGAACATTATGAGTTCTCAAAATGGTCCTTCAAAAGATGAAGGTAAATAGTTACCATCAATTTAGTATGAAAGGTATTGATCACACTATTATTGTGTGACCTATATTGATAAATTTTATAAATCCTCCATCAAAATATAAGGATATAAAGTGGTGGTACACTTGACCTTATAAAGTGATGTTGAAGTGTGTCATGTAAATATGATAAATTTTAAGTCATGACAATGAGCTTCGAATGAAAATTTATGAAGCTTGTAAATATGGTTATAGTCCATTCCTTGAAGAGAATGAGACTTGTGATAAGCATCATGGATGTTTGATCATTCTTGAAAGTGAGTGTGTCGAGATGTGATTAAAATCATGGATAAGGACATGCTCATATATGGTTGGATAAGTGTCACATCTCGCCTTTACAAAAGGTTTGAGAGATAATAAAAATTTATTTTGGCATAAAAGTCATTGATCACGTACTTTTAGTACATCACAAATATTACAGTAAGTCTTATCATTAATTACCAAAGGATAAAAGTAAGAAACAAGTCTTGCCTATAATATTTTAATGATCATGATCGCAATTGTATAATTTTCTCCTTGAAGAAGATGTTCACCATATGAATGATATGTAAAATATGTGGTAGTACACAAATACATGCATGGTGATGGAATCACATGCGACAGTAAACTAGAAATTTACTAAAACACATATCAGTTGGAATGACCGGTTGAACATTTCGGTTCAAATGTGATGCAAAAATAGTTGAGAATTCATGTAGTTATATATTGAAGAAATGAAAAGTTCTTCACGAATTCTCTTGTGCTGCTTGTTCTCACAATAAATTGATTATTGTACCAGCTAAGGTTGAGATTGTATTCCCTGAATTTTTGAAACGCATAAAAAGGTGAATATGGGCTCGATCACCTGCCATGTGGACCGATTTCTATTATAAGGTTTAATAGATGCATCTAAGAAATGGTCACATGTGCTTTGACATCAACTTGCAATTTGATTTTTGCAAGGTTGTTTGCTCGATTATTAAATTAACAGCATGGTTCTAAATTATAAATTATGTTGATAATGCTGGTTGATTTAGCAAAAAATTATATGCCTCCAATTATAGCTAATCATTGGTTATGAGAATAAATCTCCCAAAAGAAATTTGGTATAAGATATGATATTAAAAGATTAGGAGCACTTGTATGCATCGAGCCAACAAGGTTCCCCTATCATAATTGGTTCATGATCAGGAGTCAAATAATTTCCAGCAGAAAATTTGAATGTGTGATATATAATTCAGTTGTTCCACCACTATGCACAAAGATGGGTCCCCAAGTAAGGTTGGGGGTAAATATTAGATTTTCTAACATTAGGGGGAGAGATGGTTATAGCTGAAAATTATGTGTGGAATGAATTATCTAGATTCTCGTAAAAGAAAATGTGAACTTGTAGTTCAAGAGATAATTCATTTACAAAAATATTGCAAACTAAATGCCAGATGTGTTTGTTGACCCTATGGATTCAGCTGTAGATGCTCTAATGAGAAGTCCTTGAAGGACGGGGTCTATGACACGCCTGAAGCGTGATAGACCAATCAATTTCAAAGGTAAAACTCCTTGAAGAAGGAGACGAGCAAATGATCATGATAATGAGGCAAGTGCTATGAAAGAGCACCGATATAACACTTCATAAAACCTTGGTAAAGGTTTAGGTACCTGAAAAATGATGAATATGAAGAGATCTTGATAAGTTATGTCGTATTGGACCGATATCAAACGATCATTGATGATATCTTTGATATAATGTATGTGCTCAACATTATAAATGGTATCGAGGATCTTGAATTCAAACTTGTCAAAAAGTGTGAACAGATAAATGATTGGCCTAATAAAAGTACGTAATTCAAGTATTTTATTTCACTTGAAAAGGTGAATACTTGGACTTATAGTCCAAAGATCAATGTATAATGTCAGTGGGGTACAAATGAGTTATTGTGCGAAAAGTAAAATCGTAAGATTTAAAGTACGGTGTGCCCTGGGGCATAAAGATTTTTTGCAGAATTCCTGGCATTATTATAGGGAGACTTGTTCTCCTGTGGTGGATGCAATGAGGTTTCTTTCAGTCTGGCAATACTGAAAAGCTTGAATACGTATAAATAAATGGTTGTCATGTCTTAGCTAGATAGTGACGGTTATATGAAAATCCTTGAAGGATTTATAAAGTTGTAAAGCGATGCCATTGAATACCCCAATGGTTGTAAGATTGCTTAACATAAAAGAAGATCAATTTCAATCTCATGAAAATGATTAGAAAGTACCATATTTTAGTGCAATTGGTGCACTTATGTATTGGTGGCCTCATTTACAAGAATTAAGTGATGTTGCAATCAGTGTGAGTATAATGCGGCGTTGTACTCTTCTTTTTTTCTTAGCCGAGATTTTATCCCACTGGATTTTCCTGGCAAAATTTTTAATGAGACAGCTAGAAATGCGTATTATTAAATATGTGTACTCATAACATTTGACAAATAAAATATTTGTTCATCAATCAACATATATTGAAAGATTCAGCTCCTCCCCAGCGAGAAGACATTGAAATGGTGTTAAGCATATATCCATATATATTCGGCGAACCATTGATGTGAGACTATTTTTACAAGTCAGAAATGATTGGTTATTCAGATGCAACGTATTTATCGGATTCGCATAAAGCTCAATTTCAGACGGGTTATTTGTTTATATATAGAGGCACAGTGATATCTTGGTATTCAATGAAGCAAACAGTAGTTGCCATTTCTTCAAATCATGCAGAGATAACAGTCACTCATGAAGCCAACTGAGAGGAGATATATCAAAGGAGACAGAACAAAGCATATTTTACTGAAGTTCTTTTTCACAAATGATCTTTAACAAAATGGTGAGATAGATGTTCAACAGATCCGTTCGAATGATAATCTTACAAATTTATTCACTAAGCCGTTGCCAACATCAACATTTGAGAAGTTGCGATATAAGATTGGAATGCATTGTCTCCAAGATATGAAGTAAAGTTTTCATCAGGAGGAGTAAAATACGCGTTGCACTCTTTTTTTCTTAACTAAGGTTTTGTCCCATTGAATTTTTTTGGTAAGGTTTTTAATGAGGCAGCACTCAAGACGTATTACAAGATGTGTGTACTCTTTTTCCTTCACTAGGCTTTTTCCCACTGAATTTTTCCTAGTAAGGTTTTAACGAGGCACATTCTCTATATTATCTATGAACATCCAAGGGGGAGTGTTATAAATCCGCTGAATGTGGATGTCTCTTCCGTAACTCCCTTAAAAATTAATGTACTAAATGAATGAATACCATTTAAGTCTTCTAACTTGAGAAGACATTTTGTACTATAAATAGACGATCATTATCCATTGAAAGATACAATTGAGAATACAAAAGAAAGAAATAAAAATGACATTACCTCTCATATTTATTGTCTCAATATCTTGCTTTATATTATTCTATATATTGCTCGTATTTTACAACAATATTTATTTTATTCTTATTATTAATTATAGTCACTATCAATATATTTTATAAAGCATTGAATTTGTTAATATATTCAAAAGATGATATAGTAAAATTATTTTTTTATTTATTACTTTTTAAAAATATGTCAAATCAAATATGAATAAATAAAGATGGACGAGAGAGTACTTTTTTTTTCTTTTTTTATCCTTCGGAGGAGCTCCTACCTTTTTAGGAGTTTGGCAATTCGAACCTAAAATTTTGAGGTTGAGGGTGGGAGCTTATAGCATTATACTTTTCTTATGCATGTATTTTTTTTTAAGTAAGTTATTTGATGATAAATTGTTTAGCAATTGCATTTCTATGATTAGAAATTATTTTATTGAACATAAATTTCGAGGGCAAATACATTTCTTGTAGCAAGTTTGTCAGTGATATAGACATATTTGAGAACAAAGTTATACAAAAAGGCAAATTTATTTTATTTCTCCTGGTTGAAGGGTGAATCTGAGTCATTCCAAAGTGATAAAGGGTATATTTAGGACTAAAGTCAAACTGAAAATTGTTCTATTTTTTATAGTTTTGAGGAATATTTTTTATGGATAATTTTAAAAATAGACTGTTTAAGAAAAATAATTATATTTACATAGCCCATAAAAATAATTATACCCGCAATAGCTCATTTTTACACGATATACATCTGTATACATCTTTATACATATTTATACACGTTTATACATATTTATACATCTTTATACACTTACTATACACAAATGTATAAATTTGTATAATAGTGTATAAGAGGTGTTTATACATACTTTAACATTGTTATACACATTATACATAATTATACAATACACACCTTTGGATTTCGATCATATACTTCATTCTTCAATTGTCGTTCAAGCTCAATACCCATCAAATGTTCATCCTTTTAACATGTTTGTATTCTACACACCTCCTCCAAAAATACTCACTTCCCCTCTGATTTAATTTTATCTCTTTGTTTCATGACTATTAGTACCTTAACCGATGTGCATTCATTCTTGGTTGCATAATTGTGCAAGAAAAAAGAATTCACTTAACAACGATGGTTATTCGTTCCAACTTCAACTTGGTGTCTTAAACTTCAGTAGAATAAATATGTAACCAACGCTCAACAAACTCTACAGTATGTTAGAACTTAGAATATCCCCGATCGAAAATTCAAACTAGATGAGCTATGAGCTCGGCTAAGTAGACCCATTTCATTCAGATGAGAATCACATATGCGGCATATTGAATTTAAAATCAAGCTTTAATGGTTAATGGAGGTTTTTCAATCCCGACCAACTGAAAATATTCTCTAAACAGTACCAAAATTTACTTATGAAATTTCCTCGATATTTTGAGTCTTTTGATATATAAATCTCTCAAAACGATTCACGTTTGTGGTACGCCAAATTTTCAAATTGAGTTTTGAAGCTTTAATGGTGAACATGGAAGAAGAAGAAGAAGAAAAAGAATGAAGGAAGAAGGAAAGCATCAAAGAAAGAAGGAAGAAGAAGAAGTCATTAATGGCTTGAATCATTCGTGCAAAATTAGAAGAAGAAAAATAAGTTGGATAGATCTCTATGCACCTGTAATGGTGATGGTCGGCACCAGTATTGGTTTGAAAGTTACCGAAAAAGTGGATTATATAGTGTAAAATTAAATTAATAGTTGGACCATTTAGTATAATAATTTTATCCTAATGTTCCTACAGTGTAATTTTCTCCATTTTTTTACCCATTTATCTTTTAGAAGTTATAATAAAATACTATATATGTATTATTATTTTTTGGTGGAATGCATCAACAACTTCCTAAACATGTCAGCATATTTCCTTTAGATACCCAAACTATGACAATGTCCACTTGAGCATCTGGATAAGTGTTTCTATTAAATGTTTTCGAGCTCAAATTTTGAAAAAACTTTTGATCGTATTCTCAAACGTTTATTATGTAAATAAGTTGATCACTTAATTAAATATGTAATCTCATCTAAATTCTAATTATACACATCAGGCTCAATTGAAACAAACATGAGATTGTACTGTGTTTATTAAGATTAATATGTATAATTAATTAAATGAGTCGACATATTTTAAGTGATTAACTTATTTATATAAGTGATTAACTTATTTATTTTTCAAAATTTTAAATCATATATATATATGTGTGTGATATGATCTCAAATATGCCCTTATCTACCTATTTTATGATTAAACGAAATTTTCTAGAACGTAGACAGTAGACATCACCCCATTCTCCACAAATAATAAAAGCATTTTCGTCTTTTTCGCTCTTCGTCGAAAAGTCTAAATATGACTTTTCATTCTTTAGGAAGTTCATTTTCTTTCCCTTCTATTTTTCCTTCCCACGCCTAATTCATCAGAGTTGGCTTTTCCATAAACTAAAAGTAATATTCAAAAATTAGAGAATTTGTTCTGTTGCCTTTTTTGGAGAAATTGACCCACATGTCAAAATTCACATGCCTTCATGGACCACAAAGAGCTACTATACTATATTGATCGGGCCAGATCTAAAGGATAGCGAGGGGTTCACCCGAATTTTCTCAGAAAAAAATTACACGATATATATAATGTATTTTTGAATTATATATATATATATAGAGAGAGAAATTTTGAACCTCCTGAACATCATATTAGAGGTTGGCGTAGTGGTTGAGGGGTTCAAAATTCACTTTGAAGTTTTAAGTTCAAATCCAAGTGTCTCCAAGGGTTTTACCCAAAAAAAAAAAGTGTCTTCAAAGGATTATATTGTCCTTTAAATAGACGTGATTTAGTGTTTTAAGCTAGAGTAGCCTCCAAGAATCCTAACAGGATTGGGCTCGTCTTGTAGAGTCTCACGCTCTTTATGAGCTAATTTTAGGAAGTGTGAGTTAGATTCAAAACCTAATTTGACATGGTATTAGAGTTGAATCCGTTGAGTTTCGACGTAGGCCCCCCTAACCATGCAAGAATTTGTAAATATACTCATGGTCAGATCCGAATGATCGAACCAGGATGAAAACCTTAAATTCCTTATGAGTTAGATTTTGAGGGTATGAATTAAGCCCAAGACATAATTTAATATACTTCCTTTTCTGAAAGTTCTCCAAAGGTTCTCCAAGTTATTGATATGACCAATAACAACTGTCTCTTCGCAGTATTAGAATTTAGAGATTGTTTTACATGCTTGCCGGACCGAGTAATGTCGTAACGAAGATATCTAATGAGTTAATTAGGTGATGACAATAACAACGATAATTATGTCTCAATTTTAAATAAGTTGAAATTGGTTTTATAAATCTCCGTGATCAACTAAAAATCAAGCTCTTCTACATTCAAAATTTTAAATTATACCATAATGTACATCCATTGATATTTTTTTCTTTATCAAAGCTTGCACGTTTTACTTGCTATAAATATTTATTTTGATCTCACAAGTTTCTAAATTTTAAACAAGACGTGTTAAGCTGTTAATTGAACGGACATATATAATTTTGGAATTTCTTTAGAACTTCTTTTTGTTTGTTTCCTCACAAAGAAAGAAAAAGAGGTGGGATGTGGTGTAGTGGATGAGGCTGCTCTTTCCAGGAAATTACATGGGGTGTCCTCAAAGTGAGTAGTCTTTAATTATTGCCTCCCCATAAGAAATGTGAGAATAACTCAAATAGCCGCTCATATAAGTTATAAACTCAAAATAGCCGTATTTTATTTAGACAATTCCATTATAATCAACTTCTCCATATTGTTTATTTTTATTAGCCAATCTACATAGTTTTAGTAATTGTAGGATTTTGACTTTATTCACGTATCTGTAGGGATAAGATAAGTACAAATCTTATTTATATTTATATTCTTTTAAACAAGATAAATTAAATGGTTAACATAGTTTTAGTAATTGTAGAATTTTGACTTTATTCACATATTTGTAGGGATAAGATAAGTGCAATCTTATTTATAATTATATTCTTTTAACAAAGACAAATTAAATGGTTATAGGTCTATATTTAGTGTATAAGAAGTGTATAATTAATGTATAACACATACATATAAACTATTATGTAGTAATTATTCATCAATTATACACTATATAAGTATATATCTATGTATAATATTTACAAATAACATATATTAATTATACACTAAATATATTCTATAACTATTTAATAAATAAAGTTATTTAATTTACCTTGTTTAAAGGAATATAAATATAACTAAGATTTATACATATCCATATCCCTACAAATATGTGGATAAAATCAAAATAAAAAATAAATAACATGTTAAAGTTGGTTATAATAGGTTATCAAAATAAAGTATGGCTATTTTAAGTTTAAAACTTATATGAGCGGCTATATGAGTTAATTATTCTAAAGAATAAATACCCTTCCTTCCTTTTTATGTATAGAACAAATACATTTTTGTTCCTCTACACCACAACTCTCCATGTTCATTTGTCTCTCAACTTTTAATTTTCATTTTTTCTTTTTCTTTTATCTTTTTTTTCTTCTTTTTACTCAATTTTTTTAAAATTCTCATTTTCTTTTTTCTCAACCTTTATATTTTTATTCTTTTTTTTCTACCTTTATTTCTCTCAACTTTTATTTTTCAATTTTTCCTTTTTCTTTTATCTTTTATTTTTTTTATTTGTTTCAAATTTTTTTAATTCTCATTTTCTTTTTTCTCAACCTTTTATTTTTTTTGTTCTTTTTTCTTTTTCTCTCAATCTTTATTTTTTTTATTCTTTTTTTTTGCTCAGCCGTTTTTTTTTTTCTTTTATCTTTTTTCTTTTTTTTCAGCCTTTATTTTTTTTCTCCTTTTTTTCTTTTTAAATCTTTACTTTTTTATTTTTTCTTTTTTTCTTAACCTCTGTAATTTTTTGCTAATGAAAAAGTTGGATAATCCGCAAAAAAGATTTTTTTTCTTTGACATTGAAGTAAACTTAAGGGCGTGCTTTGTTTTTTGGAAGTCGTTTGGAATAAATCTTGCCACTAAGGCAAAAGTTATAGAACATCTCATAAATCAAAACACAATGAGGTAGTGTCAAGCCTTGCTCGTGGGGCATAACTGGTTGTTTGAAAATTCTTGAGCTAAGTCTTGCCTCTAAGGCAAGAGTTATAGAGTATCTCATAAATTAAGACACAATCAAGTAGTGCTAACTCTTGCCCATGGGGCGCAATTTTTTTTTGGGAAGGCTCTTGGGCTAAGTCTTGTCTCCAAGGAAAACGTTATAGAACATCTCATAGATCAAGACACAATGTGCTAGTGCCAACTCTTGTCTATGAGGCGTAACTTGTTGTTCGAAAGTCCTTGAGCTAAGTCTTGCCTCTAAGGCAAGATTTATATAACATCTCATAAATCAAGACACAATGTGGTAGTGTCAACTCTTGCCCATGGGGCGTAACTTGTTATTTGGAAGCCCTTGAGCTAAGTCTTGCCTCTCAGACAAGCGTTATAGAGCATCTCATAAATCAAGCACAATGTGATAGTGTCAACTCTTGCCCATGGGGCGTAACTTGTTGTTTGAAAGTCTTTGGGCTAAGTCTTGTCTCTAAAGCAAGAGTTATAGAATATCTCATAAATCAAGACACAATGAGGTAGTGTCAAGTCTTGCTCATGGGGCATAACTTGTTGTTTGAAAATCCTTGAGCTAAGTCTTGCCTCTAAGAGCCCGTTTAAATTGGCTTATTTTAAGTGCTTTTTAAGTTAAAATAGCTTTTAAGTTGTTTTATAGTGTTTGGGTAAGGTAAAAAAGTGCTTATGGACACTTAATTTTAGGTCAAAATAGCAAAAAAAGGCTAAAAGCTAAAAGATGGAATTTCTAACTTAAAAAAAACATTTAAAATAAGCCAATCCAAACAGGCTCTAAGACAAGAGTTATAGAGTATCTCATAAATTAAGACACAATGAAGTAGTGTGAACTCTTTCCCATGGGGCGTAACTTGTATTTTTTGAGAGGTCATTGGGCTAAGTCTTGCCTCTAAGGCATGTTATAAAGCATCTCTTAAATCAAGACACAATTTGCTAGTGTCAAGCATTGCTCATGGGGGAAGGGGGAGGGGGGATAATTTGTTGTTTGGAAGTCCTTGAACTAAGTGTTGCCTCTAAAGCAAGAGTTATAGAACATCTCATAAAAATAAAATAAAAAAAATAAAGGGTGAGAAATATGGAAAAAAAAAATCAAAGAAAAAAAAAGAGAAAAAAAAATAGAAGTTGAGAGGAGAAAAAAAAGAAAGAGAGCGAAAAAAATGAAAAAAAAAGAACAAAACAAATAAACAAAAAAAATAAAGGTTGAGAAAAAAGAAAAAAAAAAGATAAAAGAAAATAACTAAAAACATAAATAAGGAGCAAAAAGAAATATATATATATATATAATATATATATAATATATATATAATAGCAGTTGAGAAGACAAATGAACATGGAAGAGTTGTTTAAAAAATATTTGAGGTATAGAGGGGCAAAAAGATAGTTGTTCAATACATAAAAAGAAGGAAGACTATTTTTGTAAGACCATTTTTATTTTGGGGGGGGGGGGGGGTATTGCAAAGTCACTCCCTTTAAAGGGCATTTATGTAGTTGTAAATTACATGGAGTGTCCCCCAATGTGAGTGGTCTTCAATTTTTACCCCCCATAAGAAAAGTTTTTAAAGAATATCCTTCCTTGCTTTTTATTTCCTTTTTATGTATAGAACAAATACATTTTTGCCCCTCTACACCACAACTCTACATGTTCATTTGTCTTTCAACTTTTAATTTTCATTTTTCATTTATCTTTTATTTTTTTTCTTTTTTCTTTTTTCTCATTTTTTTTTAATTTTCATTTTCTTTTTTGTCAATCTTTATTTTTTTGTTCTTTTTTCTTTTTCTCTCAATCTTTATTTTTTTGTTCTTTTTTTTCTCAACCTTTATTTTTTCGTTCTCTTTTTTTCTTTTCTTTTTTCTTTTTTTCTCAACCTTTTTTTTCTTTTTTTTTAATCTTTATTTTTTCCTTTTCTCTCTTTTTTCTTTTCTTTTTTCTTTTTTCTTAACCTCTATTATTTTTTGCTAGTGAACAAAAAGTTAGGTAATTCGCAAAGAGAATCTTCTTTCTTTGCCATCTAAGTAAACTTAAGGGCGTGTTTTGTTGTTTGGAAGTCCTTTGAAACAAGTCTTGCCTCTAAGACAAAAGATATAGAACATCTCATAAATCAAGACACAATGAGGTAGTGTCAAGTCTTGCTCGTGGGGCATAACTTGTTATTTGGAAATTCTTGAGCTAAGTTTGCCTCTAAGGCAAGAGTTATAGAGTATCTCATAAATTAAGACACAATGAAGCAGTGTTAACTCTTGCCATAGGGCGTAACTTTTTCTTGGGAGGTCCTTGGGCTAAGTCTTGCCTCTAAGGTAAACGTTATAGAGCATCTCATAGATCAAGATACAATGTGCTAGTGTCAACTCTTTCCCATGAGGCGTAACTTGTTGTTTGCAAGTCGTTGAGCTAAGTATTGCCTCTAAGGAAAGAGTTATAGAACATCTCATAAATCAAGACATAATGTGGTAGTGTCAACTCTTGCCCATGGAGCGTAACTTGTTATTTGGAAGTCCTTGGGCTAAGTTTTGCCTCTCAGACAAGCGTTATAAATCATCTCATAAATCAAGACACAATGTACTAGTGTCAAGTCTTGCTCATGAGGCGTAATTTGTTGTTTGGAAGTCCTTGGACTAAGTCTTGTCTCTAAAGCAAGAGTTATAGAATATCTCATAAAAAAATAAAAAAAATAAAGGTTGAGAAAAATAATTAAAAAAAAAAAGAGAAAAGAAAAATTAAAAATCAATGAAAAAAGAGAAAAATTAAAAAATAGAAGTTGAAAGGAGAAAAGAAAAAAATTAAAGATTGAGAAAAAAAAGAGAAAAAATGAAGAAAAAAAAGACAAAACAAAAAATAAACGTTGAGAAAAATGAAAAAAAAAAGGAGAAAAAAATAAAATTGAGAGGAGAAAAGGAAAAAAATAAAGATTGAAAAACAAGAAAAAATAAAAACAAAAAAAGAAAAGAAAAATAAAGGCTGAGAAAAAAGGAGAAAAAAGAAGAAAAAAAAAGAGAAAAAGAAATAAATATAAAAGTTGAGAGGCAAATAAGCATGGAGAGTTGTTTAAAAATATTTGAGGTATAGAGGGGCAAAAAGGTAGTTGTTCTATACATAAAAAGAAAGAAGATTATTTTTGTAAGACCTTTCTTATGGGGGGCAAAAATACAAAACCACTCTCTTTGAGGGGCATTTGTGGAGTTGTCCCAAGGTAATATATCTATTAGACATACGCATCAATAGTTGCACAATATACTTGGGTATACTAATAATGTATACAAACAAAATATAAGTAATGTATACCTATTGTATTTACAACGTCACAATCAACGTATACAATAACTTTTGAATCAAATAAAAAAATATACATCTATTGAATTAACACGTTAAATAAATGTATACAATGATAATTTGCAATATAGTTAATGTATATATAAAAAATATATATATACTAATAATGTATACAAGTAAAATATAAGCAATGTATACAGTATCCTAGGTCGCAGGGAGTGAAATATTAAATATTTAAAATTGCTCCAGTTGAAAACACGGATGAAAATTTTATTACCATAAAAATCATTGCTCTTTTATTCTTTGGCTAATTTTTACCAATACTTTTAGGGGTAAAATTTGCTAATATGTATTGGGTTAAAAGTTGTCAATTCTATCTAAAGGTTATATATATGTCAATTCTTCTTTTGCTATTGGTCATTCTGTGTCATTTTTTCATTAATTAATGATCTTGTTAGGCTAGTACATTGTTCTGGGATTTAATATGATGAGTCCATTTTGTTAAGCCTAAGATGACATCCTATTCTAGAGTTTCAGTATAGTGCTACGTGTCAAATGACGCGGCACGCGAAGTCAAACTAAGAAGCCAATAAAATCATGTCGCATGTCAAAATGACACAACATGCCTATCAAATCAAAGATCAATGAAAATGTGTCACGTGTACAATTGACGTATTCCATAGTGGTAAAAAAATTGGTCACATATTGAATGATTTTCCATAGCGGAAAAGTTGGAGGTCTATAAATTAAAACCAACTCTCTTGGAGCTCGAGATTTGCAGCTCTCCTCTGCCGGACAACACGCTGTCACAGGCAGAGTGATCACCCAACCTTAAATCGGTAATTCTCTGTCACTCTCTTGATTTTAGAAAATCGCTGATTTAGGTATCTTTAATACTATCAAACTTTTAATTATGAGTCTTTCTTTTAGTTTTCTTTCTATAATCTCATCAAGGATTTGAAAGTTAGATACATACGCAACCTCCTGCATAAATGCAAGGTATTGCGCATAGCGAACGCTTAGTATACCAGGCTGCCCTTTTTTGCATACACAATCATGTTCTTTGATCAAAATTTTATCGTTTTTAAATTGTTTATGCCTTATGCGTGACATCAGAATTTAATTCAAAAATTTAATGTAACAAATTAGGAATCATATTAAAATCTTGGCTAATATATACAATGTCCATTTTGCAGTTGCACATGAAACAGGCATGTACCAAGAAAAATCAACAGCATCACTCTTTGCCACATGGAATAAAAAAATGGAATTGGCCTTCAGTTTGTTGATCCCTTCCGCATACACAAACATGGTAAGATATGAATTTTGGAACAATTATATAGGTTTGAAATTTGTCAAAAAAATGAAATGAAGTTCTGTTAGTTTTTAATGATAGATGTGATCTATTCGGTTAATGATAGGGGTATATTTGAACAATTTACAAACATAGGCAAAATTGTTCTATTTTCGATAGTTCAGGATGAATTTTGGTCATTTTTTCACTCAATTTAAAATGGGTCAAAATGATATGAAGGTCTCTTAGTTTTTAATGGTAGATGTGACTCATTTAGTTAACGGCAGGGGTATATATGTACCATTTGCTAACATAGGTAAAATTGTCCCATTTTCAATAGTTCAGGATGAATTTTGGTCCTTTTTCCTAAGTTTAAAATGGATCAAAATGATACAGAGATCTGCTAGTTTTTAAGGGTAGATATGACTCATTTTATTAACAATTTTGCATATTTGGGACCATTTCCAAATAGAGGGTAAAATTGTCATTTTTAATAGTCGAGGGACAATTTTAACCCTTTACGCATAAGAAATAACTATTACTATCTATACTATTTTAACAAAGAGGAAAAGAGTTAAATTTACTTCTCTTCTTTTATATATTGTTCATATTTATCTTCCGTTATACTTTATGACCAAAATTATCCACACCTTCAATAAAGTTTTCAAATACCCTCAATCAACGATTTCTCACAATTCCCCTTTTAATTACTCAATTTCACTTCATAACCCATTAATTAACCCGCTATCTATAACCAATTTTCCAAATCCTTTATATTTACTGTATTTCTTTACAAGAATTGTAATTAAATGGGAACTCTTTCCATCCCAACATCAACAAGAAAATTTAAAATGATAGGTCTTTAATATATCCTTTCATACTATACAGATAATATCTTCACGTTGAGGAGAGTAAATTTTACTGGTAGTCATTTAGCTTTGTATTTATTACATAAAAGTAATTTTTTTTATTTTTTATTACATAAAAGTCATTCACTTTTAAGGGTTATCACAATAAAATTATTTTTCTATTTTATACAATATAAAAGTCATCTAATTTTAAGTTTATCACACAAACTATTTTTTTCTATTTTTTGTCACATAAAGTCATTTAGTTTTGACCAAGTTAACTAAAAAATAAATTTCACCTGAATTTTTATTTTCACCATAAATATTACATGACACTCCAAAATAAGCCAAATACATTTGAGAAAATTTTAGAAACTTGTTACAATGTTTTGCTTCATAAGACTAATCTTTGTTGTGGTTTATGATATTAAGTTTGTTGCCTTTATTTTAATTTTTTTGTAATAAATTTAACTCATTATCATTAGCATAAAAAATATGATCTAATTATTTTGGCCTTACGAATATACTTATTTGTTTAATGATTTCATAAACACATTTTTCAATTAAATAAAAGATTTGTTCTTAGACAATCAAAAAATTAAATGATGAATACAAAATCTACGATATAGCTATATACGGTCAGTACTTCAAGTTTGTTACAAAAAGTCAAAATAAGAAGCTAAACATGATTTCATAAGCCCTTTAGAAATTAATTCATTACAATTAATATATTTTATTGAGTTAACTAGTTATTTTGAAGTGTCATATCATACTTTCAATACAATTTTTTTTTTAAATCAGGTGAAATTTATTCTTTATTATCCTGAGAAATATTCAATGACTTTATGTGATAAAAAAAATATAACTTTGATGTGATAAATTTAAAGTTAGATGAATTTTATGTAATATAAAATAGAAAAATAATTTTTGTGCAATGACCCCTAAGTTGAATGACTTTTCTATAAAGAAAAATAGAAAAATGACTTTTGTGTTAAATGACCATGGGTGAAATTTACTCCGTTGAGAATGAGTCTTTTTTATAAAATTTGAAATGATGAGTCCTTTATTATAAAATATAAATTTATAGATCAAGTTTTGAATTTAAACAAAAAATAAACATGAAAAAGCATTGTACTTTAATTTTAAAATTGTCTAGCCCTCTATATTGCTTTGACTCTTTAAAATTTTTGTTGGGTGTATGTCGAATTCTCTCAAAGTAGTGAATTTTTGAAAGATCCAATACAAGTGCATCAATATTTTTTTAAAAATCAAGCAACTACAAAGTTTAGCTAGTAATCTTTAATTAATGATGCTGCTTCAGAAAGAGAAACAAAAAGTGATGATAAAATAGAGCAAAATTTACAAAACTAAAGGATAAAGATTTTTTCTGTTAAACTCGGGCCAACGACAATTGAAATGTTCTTTCTAGCAGGTGTAATAGCGCGTTGTGCCTTAATCAAGTCGGGTTCTTATTTTATCAGGCTATTACAATCTTTTTTTTATGTTGTTGTTTCTCTTAGAGACAATCTGATTATTATTATAAAAATATTTTAAGATTTACTTTATAGAGAGTTTAATAAGTTTTTTACTTCATATCTCATATTTTTTTCTCGTTTATATTTGATTTTCCAGATACGTTTAATGAGAGGTAAAATAGGTATCGTCGGCAAGCAAATTGGTGAAAAAGACACTTGCTTTAGATTCAACATTTTCCTCATAGCGTATATTCCTCATAGCACGCTATGAGAAAAATGTTGAATCTAAAGCAAGTGCCTTTTTCACCAATTTTCTTGCCAACTATACCTATTTTACCTCTCATTAAACGTACCTGAAAAATAAAATATAAACGTGAGAGAAACATGAAATATGAAGTAAGAAATTCATTAAACTCTATATGAAGTAAATCTTGAAACGTTTCTATAATAATGATCAGATTATATCTTGGAGAAGCATCCACATCAAAAAGAGACTACAATAGCTTTGATGAAACAAGAAACCTAACTCCGCTAAGGCATAGTGCGCTATTACACCCGCTAGAAAGAATATTTGAACTTTCATTGGCCCGGAAATTGACAAAAAAATTATTTATCCTTTGGTTCTGTAAATTTTATTGTATTTTATCACCACTCTTTGTTTTTCTTTGCGAAGCAACGTCATTAATTAAAGACTACTAACTAATTTAAGTTATTTGGACTTTTCAAAAGTGTTGATGCATTCATGTTAGATCTTCTGAAAATTCACTACTTTGGAAAAATGACATTCTCCCAACAAATTTTTTAAAGAGTCAAAGCAACATAGAAAATTAGACAATGTTGAAACAAAAGTACAATGCTTCTCCATGTTTATTTTTTTTTGTTTAAATTTAAAACTTGATCCATAAGTTTATATTTTATGAAAAAAAAATTGTCAATTCAAAAAACTCATGATCAACGTAAAAATATTGCTTATATCATGTGAAAAAATATATTAAAGATCCGTTGTTTTAAATTTTCTTCGTTAATTTTGGATAAAAATAATTCCTATCTAGTTATAATTCTGGTAAAGAAAATACAGTAAATAAAAATAATTTTGGAATTGATTATAGATAGTGGGTTTTCCAAATACTATTTTCTTTTTCAATTTCCTTTTCTTTTTTATGTCTAAACGTCCACTAAGTGGTACACATATTTTTGAAAGGCAAAATCCAACAAAATAACATGTAATTATAAAAAATTATTTATAAAAAAAGAATATAAAGATATGCAATTTATTAAGGTAGCATCTTAAAATATTTCAATATCTTATTTATAAATTATCATTTTCTTATTTAATAAGATCATATAAGAGTTGTGAAAATTTTAATAATTTTCATAAATGATAAAACTTTCATAAAATACTACTCCCTCTGAGTAACTTTATTTGTCACTGTTTTATTTACACGTTTCTTAAGAGAAACATTAACTAAAGTGTAATTTGACTAAACTATTCTTATTTATTACTTCTCAATATTTAATATTTTTCTTCATATTTATGACTAAGGGTATATATGAAAACAAATAACTAACTATATGTCTTGATTTTCTAAAATGCCAAGTACTTCCTCCGTTTAATAATACTTGTCAATTATTGACTTGACACATAGGTTAAGAAACAATAAACAATAGGAGTAATTTTACTATCTCACCCTTTGAATAAAATAAATTTAATGCTTTAAAAAATATATTGAGTAATAAATCGTATTTAATAGTAAGGATAAAATGGGTGGGAATAAGTAAATTGTTCATTGATTTTTTAAACTGGACAAATATTATTAGACATTTATTTTCAATAACATGGACAAATATTATTGGAATATTATGGAATATCTATTTTTAGTAAGGATGATAAGTATTTGAGAACAAAGAGAGTACCTAAAGCCCGTTTGGCCATGAAAATCAAATATAAAGTGGAGTTGGTTTTTAAATTTTTGTGAGAAAAGTGTGAGTGAAAATAAGTCTTAATTATTTTTCAAATTTCGGAATTTAACTTTAAATTAAGTTACAGAATTTTCCAAATTTTTATGGTCAAACCCCATTTTCAAAATTTGTCTCTGAAAAAAAGCAAAAAAAATTCATGGTCAAACACATACTAATTTTTTTTTAAAATAATTATTTTTGATCATCTATTTTTAGTTAAAACGACAAGTATTATGATGCGGAGGGAGTAGCTTAAAAAATCTAAATTGGATGTACAAACTCCAAACAGAATTTAAACCATATCGAAACGGCCCCTAATAAATGACAAAATCAAGCAAATTTGTACTAGCTTTTTTCCCAAATAGGAAAAACCGGATAGTACTCTCCTTGTTATTGTTATTGTGCGAGTCAGAGAAATTTCAATAAAGGGTCAACAGCTCCACTTCTCTATTCAACTGCGGCCACTCCTCTCGACGGATCGATCAAGCAATTCGGATTTGAGATTCTCAATTTCGTCTTCATTTTCAGTGCTCGATCTTCGGTAATTTCTTCTATTCATCTGTTTCGCATTTTTGATTACTATGCGAATTTGATTTTATTCGTTTGTCGATGAGTGTATGTCGGCAAAATTGAGTTATGTTGGATATTTTTGTAGTGCCGCTGGAGAATAATGTACTGTAGTTACGGGTTATTTTGCAATCTAATTTGGTGAATTTTGTGTTTTTGCTATGAAGTCTGCGTGGTATTGAATTGATAGTCCTATAATTGATTTGTCTTCAGGTGAAATTCCTGGAGGCAACTAATATAGTTCTTGTAGTTTCATGCCTTTGATATCTATCTATCTATCTATCATTTGTTGTTTATTGTGTTTGGACTATCGCACTATTTTGTTGTTGTTGTTGTTACGGTTCCTTTTCTGTATGCTCTGCATTGCTCTCCTTATTTGTTGCTATGTTTTCTTCATTGTCCTTTTTTTATGACCGTGGTGTTCGGGCCAGCTTTCGCGCACCTTGACAAATTCCACGGGATACTTGCCACCTCCCACCAACAATATGTAGCATGTAACTCTGTCCGCCAAGGTTAAAACAGATGGAAAGAATCACCTAGTGTTTTTTTTGTCTCTGCTGGGATTTAAACCTGAGACCTCATGCTCATGGTTCTTAACCCACTTCATTGACCACTAGGCCACACCCTTTGGGTGCATTGTCGTTTTCCTATTCATAACTACTTTAATTTGCTGCACTTGAGCCGAGGGTCCTTCAAAAACAGCCTCTCTACCTCCACGAGGTAGGAGTAAGGTCTGTGTATACTCTATCCTTCCCAGACCCCACTTGTGGGATTTCACTGGGTATGTTGTTGTTGTTGTCTTCAGGAGAAATTCCATCATTATACTTGCCCTGGACTATGGATCCTTTTTCTGTCATTGGTATGTGATTGCTGACAGAAAGGAGAATGGAGAGAGAGAAAGAATAGGGTTCCATTGATGGAGGTTGGAAGGAAAAGAGGGTACTCGGAGGGAGGGTAGATTTAGACTATTTTGAATAGTATAGGGGTATATTTGATCGTTTTCCATATAAAATATAATTGGTTCTCAGGTAGTTTGAAAGACTTAGGTTCACCAAAATGTCCTCTGTGATAATAGATCATGCATTTCTTGGCTTTGTACTTTTTCACATGCAACAGATTTATGAGTAGAAAAGATGGACATCAACTGCTTCAGCCAAGCCGTAGAGTGGCTACTATTGTATTTTATAGCTCTCCAATGATTCTATGTTCACATATTTATCCTCTAATATGATTGTTCTGAGACACACTTTGTACACTTCTGCCACTATGAGCTCGAATAACTTGTTTATTATATATTGTTATACTTCTTTTCAAGTATGTCTAGATATTTTCCCTTGAGTGCTAAAGAGAAGGGAATTGAAAGGTGTTGAACCCTCTTATTAAGAACATAGACAGACTTCTCAACAGATCGCTAATTTCTTTCTATCAAAACAAAAACAAAATTCAATTCTATAGTAGACAGACTCTATCTCAGAAAAGAAGAAGTTCGCTGCTTCTCCTGGACGATATACCTGTTGGATTTTATTGGGGAGAGGATGAGCGGCGCCCATCACCCAAAAGTTTTGAGATTACAGCTTTTTGTCCTTTAGGATTTTGGGAAGTTTGGAGGTGCCTTAGAAATCTATTGATGTCCCCTCTAACTTCTGAAAATTCACATTAGTCCTTCTGTATATAAGTTCCTTCCACCCTTCAGTTCCTGGCTTCACCACTTTCTAAGTGTTTGTTCTTGTGGAATTGATGACCATGCTTAGCTGGAGGATAAGAAAATATAGAAATAGAAAGCATGTAGCTAATGACTTTACCTACTTTTTCTTTATGTTTCTGCACTGATTGCTATTGACTTAATTTTTCTTTGCTCAAGTTTTTAAGTATCATATACCCACGTCATTCTTAATTTTTTCCCCTTGCTTTAAATTTTTTGGTTTTTATTCAAAATCTCATATGTTTACATGTTGCGTTTCTTGGCAGTCAAGAGAATTAAGTGAAGCTCCAAGTATCATCCTTGCATTTTGAAGCTTAGACATGGCAGAAAAGGCATGTGTAAAGCGACTCCAGAAGGAATATAGAGCACTTTGCAAAGTATGTATCTTTGTTCCTTCAGTGAATATATTATACATAAATTTGTTGCATTACATGACAGCTTCCTTTACTAACCATGAAAATGAATATGTCAGAGCTCCTACTTAAAGTGAACCATATTGGATCTTACATATTATGAACTCTAGTTGTGACTTTCATCTTCTTGTCCCTCATGACATTACCACTCTGAATTTATTTAGCTTAACATTTGTTAATTTAGTTGAAGTCCTTTGCTTTTCTCCACCTGATTGCCAGAGGTGAAAGCATGTCACTTCTATTATTATTTCCTATACAACTAGGACCCAAGTTTTATTTTGTGGACTTATTGGTATTGGACAGCAACTCCTGTGCCTTTGTCAATTAGACTCTTCTTTCCGCTGCGTGTTTGGACATTTATACTCTGATGATCTGAATCCTCTGAAAGTGATGAAGCTTGTGATACTGCAGGAACCTGTCTCCCATATTGTGGCCCGCCCTTCTCCAAATGATATTCTTGAGTGGCGTAAGTCCCTACTGCTTGTTCTCTCTACCTGTATTTGTCAATATATTTAGTAGAACATATAGGTTTCATGAATTTGTCTAGTTCCTTTCTTTTTTCAAATAAGCATGCTGTTTTATTCCTTTCCTGTTGATACCTCCTCTGCCTGAAATTTTGCTTTCACTTGTTTGTGTTCTATACATCTAAATTCACTATTGTTTGGTAGTCTAATACAGAATGAAATTGACACGAATCACCTAAATGCACTGCCGATAATGCGTTCACAGAAATGCCATTGACATGTATTATCTGATGCTCTTCTTCTAGTACATATATTTTACTAGGCTTGATTGCTCTTCTTCTATACTTTTAGCTTCTTCTTGTCAAATAACTCATTACCTGTTTGCTTTGCTTTTCCTAATCTTCTCACTTTTACCTAAATCTCATGTCCAGATTACGTTTTGGAGGGTAGTGAAGGAACACCCTTTGCAGGTTTCTACTTTCTCTAACTAACTTTGATATTTTCCGTTTGGCCATGAAAACCAAATACAAATTGGAGTTGGAGTTGAAGTTGGAGTTGTGTTTGGCCATGAATATAAATTGGAGTTGTTTTTAACTTTTTGTGAGAGAAGTGGGAGTGAAAACAAGTTTTTCTTGTTTGAAGTTGAATTCCGGAATTTTCCAATTTTTTATGGCCAAACACCATTTTCGAAATTCAACTCCGGAAAAAAGTAAAAAATTCCCATGGCCAAACGCCCACTATTTTCGATGCACTAATTCTGTAATGTGATGCACCTTCTTCCCAATCCTTATCCTTTGACTATCTTTTATCACTTTTGAATATTTTGTCGTTTTCTCTGAGTTAGTCTTGCTCTTTTGGTTGTTGTTTGTGAATCCGCCAACTCAAATAATAAGGTGGATTTTATTATGGTAAGATCAAGTTTCCTCCAGAATATCCATTTAAACCTCCAGGAATCAGGTAACTATATTCAGATCAGTTTGATTATCCCAGACTTGTTTCTACTCTTTGAGCAATGTGTCTCTATAAGGATTTCCTATTTTGTTTATCGGGAATCACATCAACTATGTTTGCTTTGTCTGTAGCATGGTTACTCCAAATGGAAGATTTATGACACAAAAGAAAATCTGTTTATCTATGAGTGACTGTAAGTGTTTATAGAGTGCATTATAGTTGCAATTGTCTGTTGTTTTGAATGGATTTAGTATTCCTGACCTTCGATTGCCATATTGCTTCACAGTTCACCCAGAGCTCTGGAACCCTATGTGGTCTGTGTCAAGGTAATAATTTACGATATACTTATCAAAGAGAAAAAAGTATGGTGATTTATCTGGCAATAGTTACTTTAAGGCTTTTGTGGTACAAGAATTTTATTTTTCTCTTCAGTTTCAAAAAAAAGAATTTTATTTTTCTCCTTTTTTTTTTTCTGAGAATGTTGGAACAAGGCAAGTTTATTCAAAGTAAAGCCTGTATTATAGTGAAAATAAGTGTTTCACTTCTTTTTTACTTAATAAAAGATTGTGTTTACTTCATTTATCAAATTTGGTTTTCAGCATTCAAAAGATAAATAAATAAAATGTTTGGTTTTCAGAACCGCTTCCCCCTCCTCCACCTGAACTCCCACCTCACTGCTACCCATACAAAGCCCCCAAGCAGGAATCCCCTTTCACCCCCACCTTTTCCCACTGATTTGTCCCTCTCGCCACCCTGCAGCTCTCCTCTTTTTCTGTCAAATTTGTCTGAGAATCTTTATTTTGCCTACCGAACTTGTTTCCACTATTTGTACAGCAAAAATGTGATATGAAATATTTTTCTGATTACTTTTCAGAACAAAGTAGCAAATGCCTGTTTCTTTGGTTTCCCAAAAAAAGTTGAAAATTTACCGTTAGTATATACTGTATTGGCTTCATAGTCTTCTTTCTTCATTTGGACTGATTTTCCTCTACTTTCCCTGCAGCATACTCACTGGACTGCTCTCTTTTATGGTAAAGTTCCCGCAACTCATGCAATGCAAAGGACCTGCGTTCCTTTTCAGTACTGATTTATTTTCTGGGTTGTTCTCTTTCTTTTAGTTAATGCTCATTTCTTTCATTTGTATGACACTTAGGTTCTTCTGTCTCTACGCATCCAAGCAGTACTAAACAAAATAAGGTCCTTATTTTGAAATCACCAGCTATAGGTTGAAATTAATCCAATCTCATCCCACTACATCAGGACCTATTTAACATAGCATAACGCCACCTTCAAATGGTTCAAGGGAGAGGAGGAGCTGCTTGAATTCTTCCCATATTGCCCTTTGCCTGCTTAGAAAACTGCACTAATCCTCCCAGTTACCCACCCAAGGATGCCTTTCTCTTTTCTATCTTTTGAAATGGTTACTTACTGCCTCTTGACACTGTCACTCAAGCATTCTTACTGTCTGTCCAACCTCACCAGACCCCCCCTCTCTCACACACACACACACACGCAGAGAGAGAGAGAGATGTGAAGAGATCCTGTGGTGGATTAATTTGTATCTTCTTTCTGTAATTGTATAATAGTACCTCGAGGAACTAACCAAGGAATGCTTAGTACCACTTTTTGGTTAGAAAAGAATCCATGGCTACACAATTTTTTTTTTTACTTTGTTGTTCCTCTCCGTCTTCCTTTGCTAAATAGAGACTTGAAGAAGCTTCTGTTTATAGGCGTTGGAGGCCCTTAACCCCTTCTTGTTATTAGTAAATATAGGTTGTCTTGGTTCCGTAACATGGATCATTTCAAACCTGGCTTTTCATGAATATGAAACCCCATTCACTATATTTTAGTACGCTGGATAATAGGTCCATATTAGGCCTACATTATCCACAATGCTTATTGTTGTTATCTTGTAAACCATAGACGACTAAATCCATGAAATATTCCTTTATGTACATCCTATAGTTCAAAATCTCTTTTTGCTTCCCAAACATTCATTTGCATTAGTGGCAACTTTTATGTCTCCCATCCTGCAGATGGACACCAGTCCTACCACAGGCAGTGTAACAACAACAGTTGCTGAGAAACAGAAGCTTGCTAAGGCTTCTCTTGCTTTCAATTGTAAAAAGTGAGTCAACTACGAGTTCTGCATACCTTATATTTGTTTCAGATAATTGCTTTAAGCTGTATAGTCCCCGCAGTACAAGATCTCTTACTATTTCCACATTATTCTCAAGTGTTTTAACTGCGACTTTATCTGATCCCAGTCAACTTACTATTTTTTTTTATGACAGCCCTACCTTTAGAAAATTGTTTCCAGAATATGTGGAGAAGTATGAAGAGCAGCAGCTCCTGGTGCATCCTATTCAGGAGCTGGTGTCATCCATGCCAACTCAAGCAAAAAATTCCACACCCTTGTTGGATGATCTGAATAAAGTAGAGCCCCGTAAGGACATGAAAAACCAACGGAGGAATTCTTTGCCAACTTGGTTGTTGCTGTTGCTAGTATCAATTTTTGGTGTTGTAATGGCTCTGCCGCTACTTCAGCTTTGATGGTGAGTTCCATTAGGCAGGAAACTTATTATTCTGCTACACTATAGAACAAAGCATCCTAAATCTGTGGTTGTGTAATACTTATCTGGGTAATTACCATTAAGTGCAAAATGTTCTAGGTTTTCCATATATCTCTTGGGAATGTACAGGCATAGCTCTAGTGGAGATCAAACTGATCTCTTAGTCTAGCTGATGGGTTTTCCTTTTCTAATGTTGGTAGTCTTGTCACTTCAAATATGAAATTCTGTGTTGTAATGGTGAAGGGCTCAGAGATGCAAATGGTGGCTGTTTGTAATTCTTCTCACCTTTTCCTTTTGGAAAATAGTCTTTTTTCTTGGGTTCCCTTTTTTGGCAGTAGGAGGTATGGTTATCGCAAGGTTAACTTGCTGTTGTTTCTCGTCATGCTTTAACTTGCTGTTGTTTCTCGTCATGCTTGTTCAGGAAAGCAATCAACTCATTAGTTGGTAGTTAGCTTAAAATATTATATACGTGTATTAGTGCTTTATTTTCCCTTGGAGGTTGATAAGTCTTACTAATACTCGTTTAAAGGTGAAGAGTGTGAAGTTAATACTATACAAAACAAAGCATAAAGTGGCTGTATATTGTACCACTACGCTGACTATTTTTAAAGTTCAACTATGTAAAGGTATTGGAGGCTTCCTTTTTGTTCAATGCTTGAAAGGAACTCGTGTCAATGCCTTTACTCTTGGAACCAAAATTTGGTAGATGCAAGTTTAGAAAAGAAAATTTAATTTCACATTGGTTAGCCTCTCCATTAAATAGTCTATGTGGCAGTCCTCCATTTGTAGCAAACCAAAGGTATTGGCTCAGAGTGCCGAATAATAACATTACTTCCTTCCTAAAATCTATAACTTAGCTTAGAGGGTGTTTGAATTGACTTATTTTAAGTGTTTTTGACTTTTAAGCACTTTATTTTTATTTTTGGAGTGTTTGGAAAAAACAAAAAGTGTTTTTGAGCACCTACTTTTAGGCTTAAAAAGTACAAAAATAAGCTAAAAACTAAAAGTTGGGTATTCCTAACTTATGGCTTTTAGCTTTTAGCTCATAAACTACTTTAAAAAAGTCAATCCAAACACCCTCTTAATCATATCCCATTACGTGGATTTTGACAGTGTTGAACTATTTTTCAACTATCAACAGTGTAAGGCTAATGCATACACTGATTTGCCAAACATGGCCTAACTAACCTAACCACCTTAGGTTGGATTGTTTCTGCAACAATCTCATCCTAAAACAAACTTATAGGTAGTATCCGTACCAAACCAATAAATGCATGATATTTTTGTTAGGGTTTGCTCTGATTTTCCTACCTTATTTGGATTCTACACAATTAATTGTGTTCTAATTCAAAAAGGTTTTATTGACGGAAAATATTTTCTTGGTAAAAAAGAAATCTACAATATTTATCCTTAGTCGACATGTTCTTCTCAAATAGACAAATTAATAACATCCACAATGTAGTAGTCTTGTTTAGGGGGAAATCTTCTCTCAATAGTTTTTATGCTTTTTATTATAGTTTTTTTTGTCATCTGATTTATCCCAACAATTCTCTCCCTCTCGTTTGGCTTAGAGACGTCACAAAGACAAAACAACACACAATCTATGTATTTTTAGGCTAATCCGACGTGATCTTAGATCTGGGTGTTGACAAGCTACAGACCAACACATAATTTAAAGTGATTGCCGCAACAGACCAAATTCATATGAAGAATACTTTGACAAAAGTTGAAACTTTGATCATATCATTGTAGCAGCCACAAAATATATGAAAAAGGAAGTTTCAGTACTCTTCTGTATGAGTCATCAAAGTAACTGAAATACTCTTCTGTAAGAGAAGATTGATTGCTTCATTCTCAAACAGAGATGCCCACTGCATTGTTGTTTATACATATACAATATACTCACTGCCTATAAGCAGATGAAACGTGTCAACTTCACATCTGCATCAAGAATCAAAAACTTTTAAGTTTGAACAAACGAATTAATTAGAGTTCTGGAAATACCATTTTTCTCCAAATTCTGTACTAGCTGTAGCCTCCGCCTCCTTGTTCTACATCTATAATTCTTGGACTAGAAGGATTAACCTTCCTATCCCTGCTCAAGAGCCTTCTCAAAGACGTCAATCTTGTCGGCATTGGAGATTTAGGTTCTTCTTCTTCTACTTCATTTGTCTGCCTTGGAATATCGATTACCAATGAAACACACGGCCTATCACTCGTAGAGCCTAACGAGGGCGATGATGATGGTGGTGGTGGTGGAGGTGGAGGAGGACAAGGTGGCTGAGAAGCATTAGGATTTTGTAAGGATTCCTCTAAACTTGAACCCAATGTGCTCACTTGAGTCTCATTCCCCCAAAACAAGACATTAGTTGGGAAATTTGGCATCTCAATGGAAGCTGAATCCTCTTCTTCCACCGGTGTTGTAAGTATGGTTTCCAATGTTGATTCTTGGGACACTGGGTTTCTACAAAGAGGACAAGTTGAGTGAGACTGAAACCACATGTCTATGCAATCGACATGAAACCCATGATTGCATTTGGGCAAAAGTCTTGCCTTTTCACCCTCAGAGACATCACAAAGACAAACAGCACATTCCAATCCATCTTTGAATTCTTTTGGATTGAATAAAACTACGGGAATTGTTTTTAGAAGAGAAGGTTCAAGCCCCCTGGCGAGAGCAGATGTAACATTAACTTCTTGATGACCAGGAGAAAAGTCGAAGGGGCGGCGGCGCCGTCGTCGTGTGGTGGCATTGGAGTTGTTGTCTTGCCGGCGCCGGTTCCAAAACCATTTTGAGTAAAGGTGGAGAGAGTAGACGAAGAAAACTACAAGAAAGAGAACTATGACTGCCACCACTAGTATTTTGCCAGTTAGCTCAATCATTCTTGGCTCGTCTAGTTTACCAGGGGTTTGCGAAGCATCTGCCATTTTCGAAAAACTATTTCCCTGAGCTAATCCAGAAAGCTGAAAGTCAATTCTGGATTACCAAATCCTTGGGAATTTTCAAGAATCTTTCTTTTTTTAAGACGGGGAAGGAGAAGGAGAAATGGGCGGGGGATTATAAGGTGGAAATCAAACTCTCACTAACAAGGTGAAAGTTCAGGTAGCCAACCAACCGAGCTTACTAATATTCCTTGTTTTTAAGAACCTGAAACAAGAAAAAGCTGGGATTGTTCGCCAGTGCTGCTAGAAGCCTTGTTTTTTTTTTTTGGTTGGATCTGCAGACTGAAAATTGTTCAAATTATGGTGCTACCTGTTACACAGCCAGCAAGACAAAGAGGACAAAAAGGAATAACAGAAGATTTTTGAGATTCAAATAGGATCTGACATAGACTCGAGGCGAGAACTCAATTTGTCGCACAAGTGTCAGTGTCTTGGGATTCAGAACAAACACAGAAATGAAATGAAAAAAAGAAGAAGAGCAGAGTAGAAAGGGAAAAGATGAAGATGGAAAATTGTATTTGTAGTTGAGGTGGGACTAGAGATATACTACTGATACATATAGAGTTGAGGTTTGAAGAAGATAAAAAAAAAAATTGGTCATAAGGAAGGGAGGGGCAAAGTGGCAGAATTAGGAAACTTAGAAAAATTGTAGAAGAAGAAAAAGAAGAAAATGACAGTAGAAGGGATATTAAAGAAAGTGAAGCCAATGATGAGGAAAAATAGTCATGAAAAAGACTCTCAACATGGCTGCTGCGTCTTCTACAATAAAAAAATGAGACGACTAATAAGATTTCAAACTTCCAAATAAATGCCTTCCAACACCACGGTCCAAGTAGGCTTCTGTTCTGACCATGGTTTATAACCTTTTCTTTTTGGGAAATTTTCACAAGTAGCGATACTTTGATGTCTAATTATGTGAGATAGTGATATTTTGAATAATTATCAAGCGTAGGAATAGTTTTGAAATTCGCTATGCATTAGAAATACATCAGTTTTTGAAATCCATTATGTAAAAGAGAGAGTTACAAAAACTGTTGTATCACTAACAAATGACGAATTTTAAAAACTCTTGCTATGTTTGATCATTTTTCAAACTCTCGCTATGTTTAATAAATATAGTGTATAAGTTTTTTCTGATTAGGTAATTATTCCTTTTTTTGGTTAACAACTTACAACAACAATCAACTAAAAGAGAAATTGTGTCGAGGTTCCGTTTCGACTTCTTCTTCAAATGAACTTGGGGGCCTTAAGGATCGTTTGGTCACTGAATTATGAAACTAATTTTCGTATAAAATTAGATGTTTTATATTTCAACGTTAGCTGTACTTGTCTCGAGGAATGAGTAGTTGAGGTTGAGGATGCCACTCCGTAGGCAGTCACCTGTGAGTTGAATAATTTAAAAAGGCTTCGTCTATGAATAAATTCACTAGTTTTATTGAGTTATGTATATATAATCTCAAAAAAATGTAAGTTATACAGCAGTTTTACAATATGTAATTACGTACTACTATGTTTCAAATATAAAATGTCACAAGAGTTTGAACATTTTTTCGACCAAAGGGAAATGAAAATTGCACTAACCCTCCCAGTTACCCACCCCGTCTGTGAGGATACCTTTCTCTTTTTTTCGTTCGAAATGGCTATACACACCGTCCTCAATTGGAGCATGCTTATGCTTGAGCTTTTACGGTTTATTGAGATATTCGTATAGTAAAATGAGGTAACATATTTTAAGTGTTTAACTTATTTACATAATATGTACTTGAGCGCAAAAAAGTGTTATAAAATTTGAACCGAAAGTATCTAATAGGAACACTTCATCATGTGTTGATAAGTTTAAAGACTGTCATGCAGTCTTCTTAATATCTATTGTATAATTTAGCCTTGTCAAATCTCAGTTACAAGGATTATGAAAGCTTTGACCTATTTTCAACTATCAACAGTGTAAGGCTTATGCTTACACTGTTTTGCCAAATCTAACCTCCATGGGTTGGATTGTTTCTGCAATAATCTATCTTAAATTAAACTTATAGGCAGAAGTATGAAATCAATAAATGCATGATATATTTCAGTCTATTTGGCAACGGACTTGCCTTTTCACCCTTAGAGACAAATAACACATTCTAATATTTTTTGGCTAAAATCAATGTGATCTTAGATCAGCAACAGAAACAATAAGAACATATTCAGTGTAATCTCATAAATAGGCTTCGGAGAGGATAAGATGTACGCAAAAAAGTTATTCCCGATAGACCCTCGGTTGTACACAACTATAAGCCTTCAGTTAAAACTTTACACCACATAAATTTTAAAGTGACTGCCGAAACAGACCAAATTCATATGAAGAATACTTGGAGAAATCTGAAACTGTGAAGTTTGATCACAAAATGTAGAGTCGTCAAAGTAACTGAAAATACTCTTCTGTAAGAGAAGACAGATTTCTTCATCCTCAAACAGAGATGCCCACTGCTTTTTCATACTTATACAATATATTTACTGCCTATAAGCAGATGTCAACTTTACATCTGCATCAAAAAAAAAAGTTGGACAAACGAATGAGAGTTCTGGACTCTGGAGATACCATTCATCTCCAAATTCTGTACCAAACATCAAAAACTGCGGAAGATAATATCACACAATAGTTCCACGATCCCATAAATTCAACATTAGTTGTAGCCTCCGCCTCCTTGTTCTACATCTACAATTCTTGGACTAGAAGGATTAACCCTCCTATCCCTACTCAAGAGCCTTTTCAAAGACGTCAATCTTGTCGGCATTGGAGATTTATGTTCTTCTTCTTCTTCTACTTCATTTGTCTGCCTTGGAATATCGATTACCAATGAAACACACGGCCTATCACTCGTAGAGCCTAACGAGGGCGATGATGATGATGGTGGTGGTGGAGGTGGAGGAGGACAAGGTGGCTGAGAAGCATTAGGATTTTGTAAAGATTCCTCCATACTTGAACCCAATATGCTCACTTGAGTCTCATTTCCCCAAAACAAGACATTAGTTGGGAAATTTGGCATCTCAATGGAAGCCGAATCCTCTTCTTCCACCGGTGTTGTAAATATGGTTTTCAATGTTGATTCTTGGGACACTGGGTTTCTACAAAGAGGACAAGTTGAGTGAGACTGAAACCACATGTCAATGCAATCGACATGAAACCCATGATTGCATTTGGGCAAAAGTCTTGCCTTTTCACCCTCAGAGACATCACAAAGACAAACAGCACATTCCAATCCATCTTTGAATTCTTTTGGATTGAATAAAACTACGGGAATTGTTTTTAGAAGAGAAGGTTCAAGCCCCCTGGTGAGAGCAGATGTAACATTAACTTCTTGATCATGACCTGGAGAAAAGTCAAAGCGGCGCCGCCGCCGCCGTCGTGTGGTGGCATTGGGGTTGTTGGCTGCTTGCCGGCGTCGGTTCCAGAACCATTTTGAGTAAAGGTGGAGGGAGTAGACGAAGAATACTACAAGAACTAGAACTATGACTGCCACCACCAGTATTTTCCCAGTGAGCTCAATCATTCTTGGATCGTCTAGTTTACCGGGGGTTTGCGAAGCATCTGCCATTTTCAAACAACTTTGGGAACTTTTAACAATCTTATTTTTTAAAAGACGGGAAAGGGAAGGAAAAAATGGGGGAGGGGATTACTAGGTAAGGAATTGAACTTTCACTAACCAAGTGAAAATTCAGGTAGTCAATCAACTGAGCTACTAATATTGCTCATTTTTAAGAACCCGAATCAAGAACAAGCTGGGTTTTTTTCGTTGGTGCTGCTAGAAGTTTCTTTTTTTTCTGTTGGATCTGTAGACACTGAAAATTGTTCAAATTATGGGGCTACCTGTTACACAGCCAGCAAGAAAAAGAAGACAAAAATGGAACAACAAAGATTTTTGAGATTCAAATAGGATCTGATCACACAAAAAGCAAATTGTCGAGCAAGTATTCGACCAAAAAAACCCAAATGAAACAGAGTCTTGGAGAACAAAACAAAAATGAAAAAGAAAAAAAAAGAGCAGAGTAGAAAGGGAAAAGATGAAGATGGGAAATTGTATGTGTAGTTGAGGTGGAACTAGAGATAGTGCTACATATAGAGTTGAGGTTTGAAGAAGATAAAAAAATGGTCATAAGGAGGGGCCAAGCCAAGCCAAGTCAAGCGGCAGAAAAAGTGTAGAAGAAAATGACAGTGGAAGGGATATTTTTTTTATTACTCCTAAAAGAAAGAGGAGCCAATGATGAGGAAAAATTGTCAGGAAAAGCCTCTCACCATGGCTGCTGTGGCGTCTAGTCCAGAACTAGTCTAGAACTAGAATAAATGAGACGACGAATAAGATTTCAAACTCGGTCCAGGTAGGCTTCTCTTCTGACCATCGTTTTTAACCCTTTTTTTAAAGGGAATTTTTTCAAAAATAGCTATAGTTAGATGTCTAATTATGAAATATACTGTTAGTTTGAATAATTATTAAACATATAATACATATTTTTTAACTTGGATTCAGCTATATCTATGTCCTCCAACATTAAATGTGGACAAGTAGACACTTAGTCCCAGTTTGGCCATGGAAACCAAATACAAATTAGAGTTGGAGTTGACCATGAATATATATTGAGTTGTTTTTGACTTTTGTGAGAGAAGTGGGAGTGAATTTTTATGGCCAAACACCATTTCCAGAATTCAACTCCGGAAAAAAGTAAAAAAATTTCATGGCCAAACGCCCACTTAAACTTGTAAAAAATTGAAAAAGAACACATGTGTTCTACGTGGCTTCTTATGTGTCAATTCGCGTAAGACGTCACGTAATACATGTGCGTCTACTTGTTCAATTTTATTAAGTGTCTACTTTAACACTCAAAGTTGGAGTGCACAGATGCCAAATGAAGCCAAGTTAAAGAACACATTTATGTGTTATGCCATTATCAAAGGAAAATTGATCTCTAAGCAAAAGAAAATTCAATGTTTGATCTCAAAATTTTTAATGTTTGATCTCAAAATTTTTAATGTTTGATCTCGAAATTTTTAATTAAGAATTGAGAAATTCTATCTATCGAATTATAACAATTATAGTTAGGTTTGAACGTTTAACAACTTACAACAACAATCAACTAAAAGAGAAATTGTGTCAAGATTCCCTTTCGACTTCTTTTTCAAACAATGAAATTTGGGAGCCTTGAGGATCGTTTGGTAACTGAATTATGAAAATAATTTCCGTATAAAAATTAGTAGATATTTTATACTTCAACATTAGTTGTACACTTTTACTTAAATAATGAATAGTTTAGTTTGAGGATGCCACGCCCGTAGGCAGTCACCCGTGAGTTGAATATTTAAAAAGGCTTCTTTTATGAACAAAAAATATTTCTCTAATTTTATGAGTTATGTATATATAATCTCAAGGAATACAAACCAAAGGTACTTTTATTGTTTTAAGAAATCAAATAGTTTTTTTCCTTAAAAAAAAATCTTATCTGAAAAATGTAAGTTATACTGCAATTATATTTCAAATATATTATTTCAATTAGAAATATTGACTTTTCTAGGAAGAGTCATAAATTCCTTGTACCAAAATGTCACAAGAGTTTGAACTTCTTTTTGACCAAATGGGGAATGAATATGGTACTATTTTTTTTAACTAATAAAAGTTGGGAATCCCAGGCCCCCAAATATTAATTTAGAAATTCTTGTGTAATCTCTTTATTATTTTATCATGGAGTTCCTTAACTCTGGCTTTGACTTGACTCACAAATACCTCCATTGCACCACACCAGAGCTTTTCTAGAGACTGAGGACAGTGAGGAGTCATTCTTGACTTCTTATTCTAGGAAAGTCAATTGATATTTCTTTGTTAGAAAATTTCAGGGAAGCAGGGGTAAGGTCGGCATACATTCTATCATTTTTAGATCCCATTTGTGAGATTACACTACGTATATTCTTTTCATTTTAATTTGTTTGTTCTATCTTGATTTGGCATGAAGTTTAAGAAAATAAAGAAAACTTTTAGTAAATTTTTTGGTCTTAGATTAAAGATATGTCAAATGTATCAAAATGTCTTTTTAATTCTGTGGTCTTAAATATGTCACGTGGAAAGTTTAAATTAAAAAATTGCTAAAAGGGAAAAAGACATTTTGTTTTTAAATGTACTAAAAATGAAAGCAGGACAAATAAATTAAAACGGTAGGAGTATATATATCTTAGGTTGAATTTCCTTAACTTTATGTATCTATATTTTCATATTTTGAATCTTTTTAGAGAAAATTATGATTCCGCCAATAAATACAAATTTACTATGAACATGTTAATTCTTTTCCTTCCTTCAACAATGGTTGCACAATAAGACCTCATCCTAATGGTAAAGAATAAAGATATTGAACCCCTAAAATCCAAATGTCAAACTTAATTAAAGATACACCTAGACACATTCTTTCTTCTTTCCTATATATAGTATATTGTTTTTATTCTTCGAGTGATGATGAAAGATGGGATTATGGGCTTGGTTAATTCAGCACCGAATTAACGTCTAACGTTGTGTGTGGCATGATGTTTGGAGGGTAGAAGAAAGTCAAAAGAAATCCTTATTTATATGCAATATGATTTTGTTTTTTTGTACCTCCCAATAGTTATGGACAACATGATGATGTTTACTATAATCATTTTTCCTTCCTAACTCCCAACCCACTCATTTTCCCTATTTCTATCTTAGGTTTCCTCCCTATATATGCACCTTTTCCCTTTCCTCTCTTATACCTTTTCTTCAACATAAGGAAAAAATAACTCCCACCATATGCATGAAAGAGACATGAAGTTTGTTGCTTTCTCTCATGTCCGCACTAGCGAAACCAGCATTTTAAGTTTATAGGTTCTGAATATTAAAATAAAAAAATATATTGACTATGTATACATATTGAGTAAATCTTTTATCATAAATATGTATAGAGTCTAATCAAAAGTCACCGATGAGTGTTTAAACCTTTAGCTCTGTTCTGCTCATGAGTGTTTAAACAGTAATCTCGAGTTAATATTTAATGATAATTGCCTCAAATATTTTTAAAAAATTCTGTATATATTATTGCGTTTAGGTAAATTCATAAGTAAAATCGTAGATCCGGCTTTTGTAAATATTGTTGGTGATGAAGAGTGAAACAAAAGAGTGGTATCTGTAATATCACTGTATGAAAGTTCTTGACCACGTTTAGTTTTATAGTATATGGTTTGTATATCCCTAGTGCAAATGCACATGGGCATTTATAAGTCAGTCCAATATTTATTCTGGATTATTTGCACCGCATGGCCTTTCCTGACGGCCTCTTTAAGTTCTACACCTTAATTCAGTGGACCACTCTAAAAAGAATTGTAAAATTTCACGAGGCACCTATTTGGTTCTTTCATTTAATTTATATTTATTTTTTAAAATATATAAGTTTGTTGTCGTTTTGACAACTGATGACTGAAGTTTTTTTTTCTTCCTGATATTCAAAATTTATGTTTTAAATTTAACCTTATTAAGAGTAGATTCGAGTGTGGAATTATATGTTGGACTATTGAAATTCAAAGAACATTTTATTTTCGGTAAATAAAATTCAGTTGCACGTCAGACATGCATAACTAAAATTTTAGCCAATTTTTAAATGCATATCTGTCATGTATGAAGTGATATTAGTCTCTATGACCTCAGTAAAAAATATATGAAGTTTGGCTTTGTCATTGCCATAACTTCAGTAAAAAATATCAAAAGTTAGCCTTCACAAGTCAAGTAAAATTTCAGTAAATAGCTAATTAAAATGATGAAATTAGTTATCCCACATAAAAAGTAAGATGATTAATTTCATGGAATATTCTTGTTTGTCTTATCCTGATAACCAAACGACCTCTTAGGCTTTGGCAAAACCATTTTAGACCTTCGAGTGTGAACTGTGAAATCATGGAATAATCTTGTTTGTCTTATTTTTATTTTTTTATTTTAATTTATTTTTTATTTTTATTATTTTAAATTCTTTTTTATTTTTATTATTTTAAATTCTTTTTTATTTTTATTATTTTAATAATTTTAAAATATATATTTTTTATTTTTTATTATTTATATTTCATTTCCTCCTCATTTTCAAACCTTTTACTTTTTGTGATTCTGTGTAATTGTTCGTATTATCTATTTTATATTTATTTTATGTTTATTTTTTTATTTAGCATAATTTAGTTAGTATTCTAATTTTTTAATTAAAGTAGAATTCATTGTTGAATAAAGTTATATACTTAGTTTTTCTTTTTCTTTTGAATCATATTTAGATACATTATATTGAAATTTGACATAAGATTATTATGTTAACTTTTTTGTTTTGAATTTGAACTTATGTTATATTTCAGTTCCAATTTATTTGTTTTACTAGTATTGACTTGATATTTCACATCGCAATCCATTCATTTTTTAGTTAGAATTGATAGATTATGTTTTTGTCAAATGTTTTAATAATTTTATGACATTATATTTATAATATTAATCTTTTTGCTAAACATGCATTTCATGATGTTCTTAAAAATCATGTACTTTAAATTTTTATGGTTAATTTAATTAAAATAAACTAATTAAAAAATATAAATTAGTTATTTTTTTATAATATTATTAGTTAAGAAGATATGTTTATTAATTAATACATTTCAAAAGACAATATATATCTTAAATATTTAATTTAATATTATTTCTAAAGGGTCTTGTTTGTTTAGTATAAATTTTTAGTTTTTGATAATTAGCTTTTATTAAATTTTTAACATAACCATGTGATTACACTTGTGCAACCAAACAGTACAATTGTAATTACACTGTATGACTGTAATTACATTGTGACAACCAAACAGGTCAATGTAATTACTAGATTTTATAATTACTACCCTAATAATTACACCAATTCCAATTAGCAGGTGACTTTCCAAACAGACCCTTAAAGTTTCACTTATAAAATTTAAACTCCAAAATAATAACTATATTTTTGAAAGACAAGGCCAAGAAGTGATTACTAGATACTAAGTACTCCCTCCGTCCCTATGCCATACTTTTCTTTTACGGTATGGAGAAAAATATTTTCCATGAGAAATATTTTATTTGGAAAATATTTTCTAGAAAAATAAGTTATTTCTTACTTATTTTCTTGTGTTCGGTACGCAAGTAGAATTTTTTTTTTCTAAAAGCATTTGTATATATTAACACAAAACAATGAGAACAAATAGGATAAAGGGTGTGGGGTAAGAAAAAAATTATATATTTTTTTTAAAAAGAAATTAAAAAAATTCTTTTTTGGAGGGAGGGGGGGGTGATAGAGGGTGGGGGTCGGGGGTAGGGAGTGGGATAAGAAAAGAAAATTGATTTTTTTAAAAAAATAAATTTAAAAAATAAAATTTTTTCGCCGGGGAGGGAGGGTCGAGGTAGGTGGTGGAGGTGGGGTAAGAAAAAAAATTGATTGTTTTAAAAAATAAATTTAAATTTTTTAAATTTTTTTACGGTGGGGGTGGCTGGTAGGGGATGGGGGTGGGGTAAGAAAAAAAATTGATTTTTAAAAAAAATTAAATTTTTAAAAAATATTTTTTTGGGGGTGGGGGTGGTGGGGGGTGGAGGGTGGCTAGTAGGGGTGGGGGTGGGGTAGGAAAAAAATTAAATTCTTTTTAGAAAACAAATTTAATTTAATTTTTTTTTTTTTGGATATTTTCCAAAAAATTTAAGTCAAAAACGAACATGAGAAATAAGAAAACATTTTCCGGAAAATATTTTCCTTTATACTGAACACATCCTTAGTCCGTCCCAAAAAGAATGTCACCTAAAATTAACTTTAAAATTTCTCTTTTACCCTTAATGAAATGATTTATAACCACACAAATATTTATGGATTATTTTGAATCACAATTTTCGAAATTTCTTAAATACTGTGCTAAGTCAAAGAATGTCATATAAAATAGGACAGAGGGAGTACTATTTTTACATTTATAACCTTTTAGAGACGATTTTCCAAGTTACATATGGGCCAAACTCTTTCTTGTAACATAAGGCCTGAATTCTGATCCAAGTACCACAATCCCAATCTTCTTGGCGGCCCAAGATAATTAGGCACAAAATACAGGGACAACTACACAAATGCCCTTTAAAGGGAGTGACTTTGTATTTTTGCCCCTCATAAAAATGGTCTTACAAAAATAGCCTTCCTTGTTTTTTATGTATAGAGCAACTACCTTTTTGCCCCTCTACACCTCAAGTATTTTCAAATAACTCTCAATGCTCATTTGTCTCTCAACTTTTATATATATTTCTTTTTTTCTTTTCTTTTTTTTCTTTCTATTTTTTTTTTTTTTTTTTTTTTTTTTTTTTTTTTTTTTTTTTTTTTTTTTTTTTTTTTTTTTTTTTTTTTTTTTTTTTTTTTTTTTTTTTTTTTTTTTTTTTTTTTTTTTTTCTTTTCTCTTCCTTTATGTTTTGTTGTCTTTTTTTTTCTTCATTTTTTTCTTTTTTTCTCAATATTTATTTTTTTCTCTCAACTTCTATTTTTTTTTTCTTTGGTTTTTAATTTTTCTTTTCTTTTTTTTTAATCAATTTTTTTGACCTTTATTTTTTTTATGAGATGTTCTATAATTCTTGCTTTAGAGGCAAGACTTAGCCCAAAAACTTTCCAAACAACAAATTACGCCCATGAGCAAGACTTGACACTAGTATATTGTATCTTGATTTATAAAATGTTTTATAACACTTGCCTCAGAGGCAAGACTTAGCCCAAGGACCTCTAAAAAAATACAAGTTACGCTCCATGGGCAAGAGTTCACACTACTTCATTATGTCTAAATTTATGAGATACTCTATAACTCTTGCCTTAGAGGCAAGACTTAGCTCAAGGATTTTCAAACAAGAAGTTATGCCCCACGAGCAAGACTTGACACTACCTCATTGTGTCTTGATTTATGAGACATTCTATAACTCTTGCCTTAGAGACAAGACTTAGCCCAAGGACTTCCAAACAGCAAGTTACGCCCCATGGGTAAGAGTTGACACTATCGTATTGTGCTTGATTTATGGGATGCTCCATAACGCTTGCCTAAGAGGCAAGACTTAGTCCAAGGACTTCCAAATAACAAATTACGCCCCATGGGCAAGAGTTGACACTACCACATTGTGTCTTGATTTATGCGATGCTCTATAACTCTTGCCTTAGAGGCAAAACTTAGCTCAAAGACTTTCAAACAACAAGTTACGCCTCATTGGCAAGAGTTGACACTAGCACATTATGTCTTGATCATGAGATGCTCTATAACGTTTGCCTTAGAGGCAAGACTTAGCCCAAGGGTCTCCCAAAAAATAAGTTATGCCCCATGGGCAAGAGTTAACACTACTTCATTGTGTCTTAATTTATGAGATGCTCTATAACTCTTGCCTTAGAGGTAAGACTTAGCTCAAGAATTTTTCAAACAACAAGTTATGCTCCACGAGCAAGGCTTGACACTACCTCATTGTGTCTTGATTTATGAGATGTTCTATAACATTTGTCTTAGAGGCAAGACTTGTTCCAAAGGACTTCCAAACAACAAAGCACGCTCTTAAGTTTACTTCGATTTCAAAGAAAGAAGATCTTCTTTGCGGATTATCCAACTTTTTTTGTTCATTAGCAAAAAATAATAGAGGTTAAGAAAAAAGAAAAAAAGAGAAGAATAAAAGAGAAAAGAAAAAAAAAAAGAAAAAAAAAAAAGAGAAAAAAAAAAAAAAAAAAGAAAAAAAAAAAAAAAAAAAAAAAAAAAAAAAAAAAAAAAAAAAAAAAAAAAAAAAAAAAAAAAAAAAAAAAAAAAAAAAAAAAAAAAAGGTTGAGAAAAAAAAAGAACAAAAAAAAAAGTTAAGAGAAAAAAAGAAAATAAAGTTTGAGAAAAAAAAAACAAAAAAAAAGTTAAGAGAAAAAAAGAAAATAAAGGTTGAGAAAAAAGAAAACGAGAATTAAAAAAAAATTGAGAAAAAAAAAATAAGATAAAAAATTAAAAAGATAAAAGAAAAAAGAAAAATGAAAATTAAGAGTTGAGAGACAAATGAACATGGAGAGTTATGGTGTAGAGGGGCAAAAATGTATATGTTCTATACATAAAAAGGAAGGAAGGGTATTTTTTAAAGACTTTTCTTATGAGGGGCATAAATTGAAGACCACTCACTTTTGAGGACACTCCATGTAATTTCCTGCAAAATACACAAGTTGCACTTTTGTTTTCTATATTGTGTTGATCTTTAATTTTTGTTTTTCATAAAAATAATTCTTTTACAAGGCATAAACTTATTTTTTTATATCATAATAATTCATAAGTTATATTCAAACATGACTTCTATTTCTAAAGAACTTACGTTCAACTAGGCATAAATTTGATTGTTAAAGGACAAATATTAAAGATGAGCCCATTTGAAAGATAAATAAAGAACAACTCATTTGAAGCACATAACGTGCAATTTTATGGAAATTATAGGATAATAACTTGACGTTTCACTCATAAATTTAAAACTTCATTGTAATGACTATTTTTCAAAGATAAAACAAAAAATAATCGGTGAATACTATTTCTACATTTATAACCTTTTAGAGACTATTTCTAAAAGTTACATGTTATGTTAACATAAGGCCTGATGCGAGTACCACAATGCCAATCTTCTCGGCGGCCCAAGAAAATTAGATACAAAATTCAGTAGAAGTTGGTTTTGCAATGTAGCCAGAAAACAAATGTAATCTAATCTTGTCGTTTGGTTGAGAACACGTTATCTCGGGATTATTTATTTGGGGATAAGTTATTCCATCATGTATATGAGATAATTTATCCCATCACTTTGGTATAAATGGTGGGATAAGTTATCCCGAACTTGGCAACCAAACAAGACACCAAAAATTTATTCCTGAACTATTTGTTTTATCCCAGTACTATTTTTTTTTTATCCCTCACACCAAAAAAAATACAGCATAAATTCTGGGAAATTTGATTCTTAGGTGTGTTTGGTACGGGAGGATTCTAATTTTCCTATATTTTTTAAAATTAGTACTTTTCTAAAAATAAGTTTCTTAAAAAGTGAAAGATGATTTCTTATTGGAACTAGGAAAAATAAACTCTTCAAGTGACATTCTACACTAACTGTCTCCTACCACCTCTCCAGCACATCCTGCAACCCCCCCCCCCCCACACCCACACACTCTCTCGTATCCCCCATTCTTACATCCACCATATAATATTTGTCTAAATTATATATAATTTTTTTTAGAATAATATGGTCTTGTTTCATATCAAATATAAGAAAATCACTTATTTTCAACGTTTTTCGTAGAAACCATTTCCATTCATAGCAAACACACCCTTAAAGTATCCAACAAAGGAGCAAATATACCCTTAAATTTTGTGATTTAGAGCTGATATACCCTCGTTAAAAAAATAGTGCATATATACCCTGCCGTCTAACAAATGATGCATTTTACCCTTTTTGTTAACAAACCTATATTTACTTAATTAAAAGAACCTAAAAATGATTTTTTTATTCTAAAAATGTCACATGACTTGAAAAAGTTACTTCACTCATTTTTTTACCCCTCCAGACCCGACCCAAATGAAGAAAACCCAATCCCTCTTTTACATAAAATGAATTTGGGTCGAGTCTGAATAAAAGAGAGATTGAGTTTTTTTAAGTTGGATCGGGTCTAAGGAGAAAAAATGTGGTCAGGTCTGAAAGACATGTGCGAATGATTTTTTAGAATTAAAAATCAGTTTTAATCTTTTTTTAAAATTTTGTATGTTGATGAAAAGTGTAAATATGCATCATTTTAGATAATAATAGTGTATATGCATCAATTTTTTTATTTAAAAAGAACTATATATATATCCGTTCTAAATCAGAAAATGAAGGATATATTTGCCATTTCCTTACTAAAATTGAACATAATTTATGCTGGTATGTGCCTATAATTATTCCCTGAAACCCAAACGACTGGTAACCAAGCAGTCAAGCGCCTCCTAGCTTCACGAATCACGAAGATGCCTGTTATTCACTTTACACTTGTACCCCTAACCACTCACACGTTGCTCCACTCCCTCTTCTTCTTCTTCTCCGATCACATTCCGGCAGTCTCAGTTCCACCGTTGAGCCGCTGCAGCTGTTAGATAACACACACACCGAACTCTGTTTCCGTACGACAGAATTATCAACGAAAATGCTCAAAAATTGCCAATGCAATTTATTGATTTGATTTCATAATGGAGAGAAAATCCACCGACGAAGAAGAAGATGACCAAGAGAACCTGATCGCGCAAAGCGAACCGATGCGTACGGCATTTCAAATTGATGACGTCAACGATGAAACCGCGAACACTCGCAGCTTCAATTTCAGCTTCCGTAAGAGGTATTTCCTAGCAATTATTGCTCCGGTTGTCATACTCATCCTTTACTTCACCAGTGATGTCGATAACCTCTTCAAAATCGACGTTATGAACGCTAATTACGATGTTTCCGTCGATCGCATGCGCGAGTCCGAATTGCAGGCTCTTTATATGCTCAGACAGCAACAATTGGGGCTATTCAAGCTGTGGAACAACACATTGCTTGATAATTCATTGAGTGCTACTTCTAACAATAGTAATTTTGTTTCAACGTCCTCATTTGAAGAATTGAAATTGGATTTGCTCAGTCAGATTTCACTGAATAAGCAAATTCAGCAAGCGCTCTTGTCGTCTCATCAATTAGGTAACTTGTTAAATGCATCGGATAATGCTACCGATACTAGTTTAGACGGTTATGGTGGTTTACATAGGTGTAGGAAGATGGATTATAGATTGTCTGGCAGGAGAACTATTGAGTGGAAACCGAGGTCGGATAAGTATCTGTTTGCAATATGTGCATCGGGGCAGATGTCAAACCATTTAATTTGTTTGGAAAAGCATATGTTTTTTGCAGCTCTACTTAACCGCATTTTGGTCATTCCTAGCTCAAGAGTAGATTATGAATTTCGTCGAGTGTTAGATATTGATCATATCAACAAATGCTTGGGGAGAACAGTGGTTGTAACGTTTGAGGAATTTGCAAAAAGCCAAAAGGGTCATATGCACATAGATAAATTCATTTGCTATTTCTCTCAGCCGCAGCCTTGTTTTCTGGATGACGAGCATGTTAAGAAGTTGAAGTCATTAGGAGTTTCCATGAATAAGCTCGAAGCTGCTTGGGATGAGGATGTTAAGAACCCGAAGCCAAGGACCGTCCAAGACATTATGACAAAGTTTTCTTTGGATGATGATGTTATTGCAATTGGTGATGTATTTTTTGCCAATGTGGAAAAGAAATGGGTAACACAACCTGGTGGCCCCATTTCACACAAATGCAAGACACTCGTTGAGCCAAGTCGTCTTATTTTGCTCACTGCCCAGCGTTTCATCCAAACGTTCTTGGGAGAGAACTTCATTGCTCTTCATTTCCGCAGACATGGTTTCTTAAAGTTCTGGTATGATTGTTTTTCCAAGCTGTACTTTATTACATTCTACTGCAGTGGGAAGCAAAAGGCAGCAGTTTGTGGCATTTCTGTAATTTTACTACCAAAATGCCTAAGTATCACAACACTTTACAATTCTGCATTACTGCTACAATTACCAAAACTTCTTTCATCTATGTGATTTATCATGTCATAGTTCCTTGCCTCTAATTTTACTTGTCTATTTGATAGCAATGCCAAGAATGCTAGTTGCTTCTACCCTGTTCCTCAAGCTGCGGATTGTATTAATCGTGCGGTTGAAAGGTCCACTGCCCCAGTAATTTATCTTTCCACAGATGCCGCAGAAAGTGAAACTGGTCTACTTCAGTTACTTCTTGTTGTCAATGGGAAAAAGGTGCCACTTGTTAGAAGGCCTGCCCGAAATTCAGATGAGAAATGGGATGCTTTATTGTACAGACACGGCCTCGGAGGAGATCGTCAGGTGAGTTTAGAGTCTAGCCGCTGGAAATGCATTTGGTCGATATTCATGCAGAATACTGATAATAGCTTATGTATCAATTTCTGGAGTAAACCAGTTGGTCACTTTGGTACTGGAAATTCTTTGCACTATTAATGTGGACCCATCCTTTTCTCTTTATTTTAGTTTTTCAAGTAGCAAATTGACTTATCGAGATCAACCTTGGTCTTGGTTGAACTTAAATAGACATTCTTTTAAACCAAGGGGAGAGTACGGCGGGTTCAATATATTTTTCTTGGTCTGCTTCAGCCTAAAGTCAGATGAAGATTTGATCACCTACACATATACTTGCATTGGCTTCAATTTTTGACAAGATCGAGTTAATTTTACCATTAATTTAGTTTTAACTGACAGTAAGTAGGTAGACAAAAGTAAAAACTAAAAAGTAAACCATGCTGTAATCTAAATGTTAACTTTCTCAAAAAAAAAAAAAACCATACTGTAATCAACCCAAAAATGATGGTATGCCCAATCTGGGTCTTTAGATTCACTTAATTTGCCACCCATCCTACCGTTCTCATTATAATTGCTGCTTCCTTCGTTCACTGCCCATTCAAGGTTCCTCAACTCCCTCTTCCCTTGTTCTATGAAAATGAAATAGTTTTGGGCACCATTAAAGAAACGGGGTTCACTTTATGTGATAGAACTGTGGGATGGACGAGAAAGGAAGTTAGGACATTTGAATTGGGACCGAAGAAGGATTATAGAAACAAGTAAATGTTTTAACGTATGTTGCTTTGGACCTCCATAAATGTCGCCGCAACTGTATCAAATACTAAAAAGATGCACTGTTTTTGGAGGTACCGATTAGCACCCTGTGGCATTTTTTGAAGAGTCTGAGCAACATATGTTTGAACTAGGTTGTTTGCCGACGGTCTATCAGAAACAGCATCTCTAACTTCCAAGGTAGAGGTAAGGTCTGTGTACACACTACCCTCCCCAGACTCCACTTGTGGGATTACATTGGGTATGTTGTAGGTTGTTTGTGTATGCAAAATAAAAATCTTAATACTGAAATCCTCCCTTAAGAGGCTTAATTCTACTAATATCCCTGGATCCTACTGTGCATTCAAATCCTTAATCCAAGCTGATTCATGATTCCTCTAAAGATTGCATTCTCCATGAAATTGTATGTAGCGAAGTTAAGCAAATTATTTGTAAAAGTGAATGGTCATTTAGCTTTGTTCATTGGACATTCTTCAGCAACTCTTGTTATAAATAATAATAGAGGATCATAAGCCATTAGGACATTCCCTTTTTGCTTTTCTTGTTTTTGGTTCCCTTACCTGTCTGTTTTTTACTTCGTGAAGGTGGAAGCTATGCTGGACAAGACCATTTGTGCTATGTCTGACGTGTTTATTGGATCAATGGGCTCTACTTTCACAGAAGATATTTTACGTCTCAGGAAGGACTGGGGATCTGCATCACTTTGTGATGAGTATTTATGCCAGGGTGAAGTTCCCAACTTCATTGCAGACGATGAATGAGCCCAATTAATTATTGATGATTTTCTTGTTATCGGGTAACACATTCTGCTACTGAAGGAATTAGGAGGCCTTCCTAACAAGTTACCATGCCTGAGTTGATTGCCCTACTTATTGGAAAAATGAAAAAAACAGGCTAATTTAAGAGTGATTTCTGTCAATATCAAGTATGTTCCGGACTCTGGTTGCGTTCTCATTGCCGCAGAATGCATATTAGCCTGATTCTTTTGATATGTGATCTAGTGTATTTACATTAGCCTAGGGGAAATAACCATTCATGTTGACCATGTCGTTTTAGTATTGAGATAGAATTATTTAGTTTGATCCCTATGCATTTGTAGTTTACCAGTGTACAGAATCCATATACTTGACATCACCTCACATGTTCAGTCCAAATATATAACCAAGTTGTGAATTTTTGCTTTCTGAGGAGAAAAATGATGTTGTTACAATTGTAAGGGGAAGATCAAATAGTCGAATCAAAGAGGAAAAATGTATTAGCATAGCAGTCTTACTATTAGCTGGTTGGTTGTTTTTTCATAATGGATTTAGTTTCCCTACTATTTCCATTTCAATGTATTCCAAGATATTGTAAACTCCACCTTTCCTCCTCTATCTTCTCATTCTTACAACCTACGCACAAAACCACCTCCAGTGCAAAAATAATAGTACTCCTTTCGTTTCATTGTTCGTGATCTTATTTAACTAGCCACAGATACATGAAATGAAGACTTTTGAACTTTATAATTTAACATATATCACAATATTTGTGTGGTTAAAGATTTTTGTGATTTGAAACATCCAATAAGACATAAATTGTAATTGAAGTATTTCCAAATTTAGAGAGGAATTATTATTTTCAAAACAAACTAAAAAAAACTAAGGTCACATAAATGAGAACGGCTGTAGCCTGTAGTTTATAAAAATAGTTGTCCCATATTAGTTGGCCACTATACTAAAAATAGTTGTCTCATATTAGTTGGCCGCCTTACTAAATCAAAAAAACATTAATTAATTTTTTTTTCTATATTACCCTTGCAATTAATTCTTTTTCAAAATATTCACACTTGTTTGTAAAGTTCCAAAAAGGTTTCTTATAGTGTGAATTAGTAAAACTACTTTCTTATTTATAATTTCTTAATATGCGTGTAAAAAAGAAAGTGACCAACTAATATTGGACGGAGGGAGTACTAGTTAGTACTTTAGATTTATTATAAAGTTAGAAATTAAACTACATATTTACTTAAAAAAAAGTTTACTCATCCCAACAAAGTTCATAACAACATCATAACTGGTTAATCACACAAGTGAGGTATGAAGAGGGTGAAGCAAATGTAATAACAAGAATTCATGTTGAAAACAATTAAGTAGAGAACAAGTAACAACAATTAATAATAGAATATTGAAACAAAAGAAACAACAAAATACCGTAAGTAAATTGGACGACCCTTGACATATACTAATCCCAATTTTACTTTATTTTTTTATACAAAGTTTAGCATGTACATATATATACAATACAAATAATTACGGGTAACCCGGTAAAATTTCTTCTCAAGATCCATTTATGTATAATTTAATTTGTAACCTAATGTTAGGTCCTCCAAGGGCGGCGCCAAATTCTTAAGTTGTAGCCGCGGTGAGTAATCTGGGTGCGGCCGCTGCTTCCTTCATTTATTTCAGCTTCACATTCGGCACTCGAAAAACAGTTATAAACTTGGCAGTTTTTTCAGCTTCCTTATTACTCAACGCCTTTGTTTTCCTCAAATCAATCTGCACTTTCCGTCTCTCGCATATTCCGTTGGAAGATAAAGCAATCGAACAAATCTTCCTTCTTCATTTTGTTGAAATTTTTGCACTGAAAAAAACGATCATGAAGGCTAGATTGGTAGTGTTCCCAATCAGAGGTAGGAATTGGTGTTTCAGCCGATCGGTCGAGTCATCGCAATCTGAAGCTCACTCTTCTAATACTCCTTCTACATTGAAAGACCTATGGAAGAAGATTTCATCCAAATCCACTCATAATTCCTCCGGCTCTAATCTCGAAGTCGTCGTTGATTTTGCCTCCGATAAGGTCCTAATCTTCAAACTTTTATTTTTATATTTACGAGGTAATGGAATTGTTTATCGTTTCTATGTTTGTTACTATGTTCAGATGAACAAAGCTTGGACTAACTTGGAAAAGGCGCCTGCAGGAAGTTTAAAGAGCAAACTTCACGGGTAATCTCTAGCTTTTGTTCTAAAAAAGAGTATTACACTGTAGCCAAAGATACTGAAACTAATTATAGACAATTGGTGATGTTAGGCTAGGGTTACGGCTTCTCTCTCGTGTTAAGCCTTCGGAGATCTTTTTGAAATCCATTCCTAAGGAGGTCACGCGTGTCGACATCACCTATCCCTCAAGGTCTGGACCACTCTCTCTCTCTCTCTCCCGTTTTGCCTAAGTCGTTTTGTAGAGTATATAAGAATATTACTGAATATGATGTATTAGTAATGCTCGGATTATTTCTTATCCACTGTTTGATTTGGTGTATTAAGCTTAGTTTTGTCTTTAACCATGCCTATCCATGTATTAATAACTCTTGTATTGCTAATACCATGGTTTGCCACCCTATAACTAATACACATAGGCTGAAAATCCTACCAAAGAAAGGATTAGATAATACCATGACTAATACTTACATCATTGGAGCTTGATGTGTGTGGTGCAGGATTGTTATTGTGTAATGCAAGTGTTCCTTTTAATCGTACAGAAATCTTAATGATTGTAGATCCTATTTTATGAACTTATGAGTATATAAAAATACGGCGTTGATACATGATTTTAAACTAGTGTTTCATGGAGATCCAACTTTTTAAAAAAAAAATAAATTGTTAAGAGATAGTAGTTGTTACTCATCTAAGCTTGACATGAGCAAGTAAATTTAACAGTCTAATTGGTCGGAGTGTTAGTATTCATCAGTAATGAGGATCAAAAACTCTTGCATTTCGAGTAATTAGAGTAAAGTCATATAGTCAGATGAATGTGATCTTATTGCTAAGTTCTCATGACATGTCATGGCTTTATAGAATCAGAATTACTTAGAGAAAGAGATGCCTTCACTTGCTTTTGCTGAATAAAATTGGAAACAATTTGTTTCGCTTCAATATCTCTGTTAGCACTTTGATAAGTTGATGTCAAGGCTCACTTTTCATCCAGGAGAAAAGCTTTTTAAAAAGATTAAATTTCTATCCACATTCAAGATATCCTTTACATTTTTTATCTGTAGGATTGCTAGAATTTTTTCAGTTTATGTACCATGTTTTACTTTGTTATCTCTGAGTGTACATGTGATTAAAAGGAAAGGAAGGGGAAAGTTACATGAGCACCTCTACCTTTAGACTCTATGTTATCCGGCTGTTTGCACCAATCTTGTCTTTTCTTTCTGCACAGTTTAAATGGACAGCTTGTTCGGCGGAGGCTGCGTCATATTGCCTACAGGTAGGGTATAAAATGCTTATTTTTCTAGTTGCTTTTTGAGCCTTCCTTGCACAAAGTCATTTATTGGTTTTTTTCCTCAAAACATCATATTTTCCCCTTCTCATGAGATCTTGTAGTTCTGCAATTTGTTGCATGTTTCATCCTCTTTCGTGATATTTCTTACACCAGTCTATAGAAGAATATATTTTACTTAGGATGTCATATATTTTAAACCTAAGGCATGTATCTCTTGTTTCTGGAACTCTTGTTTCGGCTGGCATCTATCCATGTAACAGAAGATTTACCATTGTTTTCTACCATTTATAATTACTGGCTTGAGAAGCCAATAAGCTATGAACCGTAGATCATGATTGTGCACTTAGAAAAGAAAACAACTTTAATCGTCTTATTGCAATTTATCTGATCCACTTTGCACTTTGGGCCTTCCCAAATGTTTGACACACTTGCACCCAAGGGTGTGGCCTAGTGGTTAATGAAGTGGGTTAAAGAACCATGAGGTCTGAGGTCTCAGGTTCAAATCCTAGCGGAGACAAAAAAACACTAGGTGATTCTTCCATCTGTTGTCATAAAAAAATGTTTGACACACTTAATAGTTAATACTAATAATGCTACTCCTTACCTCTCTTAACAAAATCCAAGTCAAGTTTAACTTTGATATTATGATTTGCTAAAGTCATCCAAAGAGTTAATATCCTGACCACGCTTGGTTGGGATTTATAATCCCTTTCTGCTGTGGAGGAACATATTCTAATTAAGTTTAGAGTTTTGTGCATTCATAATCTACTAGAGAAAATGAAGATGGTTATAAAATAATGCATGATAATTTAATTCCGGTGGCCAGGCAAAAGCATTTACCCTTGTCAGATGTTTAGAAAGTGCTTTCTCAGGCACTTCCTTTCATCTCAGATTTTGACATGAACAATAATGTGAGCAGCTTCATCCTCCTGCCTGCAAACATGTCTAGCTCTTATTTTATTATGTGAATCTGGATTCAATATCTCAATCACTGTTTGAGATACTAATCCTTGACAATGCATTTTATTTTGCAGAAAAGAACTTCCTTGTGTTACGGGGGCATGAATATCTTAAATGACACTATGTTTCTTAATGACTATATCATTGATTTGAATCTAATTGAAGTTATGTCAAGGGACGACGGAACAAATTCTTGTAACAGACCAAGTCACCCAGTCAACTTTTCTCTTTCTGATATTTGCTATTTTAAGGATGATAGTTTCCTATGTTTTTTGGTGTTGTAATCTAACATAATTCAAAAACTCTATCCTTCTATATATTTCATATTAATGTATGATTTTATTACCAGGGGGACTATCATCCACAAGAAGTACTTGTATGGATCAGCTACATTGCTTCCACTGACATCATTTTTCATGGTATTGATACACTATTTATGACATGTCGTCTTTTATTTAGTTTTTCTCTTTCTGATCATATTGAGATGTACCTTTTTCTTGTTGCACCTCTTTTGATGTGATCCGCTTGATTTAGTGTTGTGATTCTCTTGCTTTCTTAATTATTTTCATGGCATGCAGGTGCTACCCTTGCCTAATATACCTTTCTTTTGGGTCTTATTTCGGACATACTCTCACTGGAGAGCTCTTCAGGTGAATAATATTTCGAACTGATTAGAACGTTGAGAATTGCCGCGTGCCTTTTATAGTGAAAAGATGTAAATAGTTCCTCTTTTTTGTAGCAAAACTAGACATATATACACATGCATGCTCATATACTGGGATCACAATTATAGAGTCCGTGTGATTCCATTTCATTGCACAACTCTCCTTGTATTTGTCAAGTCACATTTCTTCCCCATCCTTCCACTCTTTCAAATCATTTAGCCCTGAATTTTTATGTGTTGTATATGAACAACCATGTTATTCCCCATTTAAATTCATCCCAGGCCGACATTATACAAAATAAAAATAAAACTGAAAGGTACTAGAAGTTTAATGTGTGCCCCCTAAATTCGATATGTACTTCATCAATTTTTTTTATTTTTTTTTGGATATGTGCTTACACCTCACAGACAATTTTGTTATTGATTTTTGTATTTACTATGTTGCTTCGGTATATTATCTTCTCTTCGTAAGAGCTGTTTAGGTTGCTAATTGCCTTTACGTTTTTGGATCTTCAGGGAAGTGAAAATCTTCTTCGATTAGTGACAAACAGCTCCCATCAACAGAAGTCAGATAAAGGAACAACAGACAATAGTACAAATAAAAAAAATGACCCTCAGAGGACGAACAACTGCATTAGTCCACGATGGGTAGAATATCCCTTTATACTTTGCAAAATTATTTAATAAGTGCAATATGATACTGGGAATATGGCACTCGTTAATCATATGTGCATCGTATTTTAATTTGTCCCTCTTTCTGAACTTAGCTGAGACAATTATTAAAATTTTCTTGTCTTTCTTTGTTTCTGCTTCCTTTCGGCAGGTGGATGCATGCATCATTTATCTCTTGTACATCATATTCTAATTTGTCTGTCTTTATGGAACTTAACTAGGACAATTACCAAAATTTTCTTGTCTTCCTTTCTTTGCTGCTTCCTTTTTAGCAGTTTTTCTTTAGTCGCTCTCTTGTTGGATATAATGGTGATATTACTGTTCCTTAAGTCAGCATGTATACCTTTATTTAGATAGATGCATTAAAAAAAAAATAAAAAAATTGGCAGATCCATGCATCATTTTTCTGCATCATCAAATTAGTAGTGTTTCAGCCACACTTTCGCTCTTAAAGCCTGATCTTACTTTCAATCTAGGTATCTTTTTGTACCAATTCCTCTCTCTCTCTCTCTCTCTCTCTCTCTCTCTCTCTCTCATTGTTGAGTTGTTCTATTCTGTGGCACTTATCCTTCTATACTTGCTTCCATGTTTGCAAAGCATGTTATTGATGGATCATCTTGTAGCTAATGGTTGGAGTCATTGGTTTGTTTATGCTGCTTTTGAAAGTTGCCAGTGAAATCCATATTAACTGCAGTCTTGCACTTGGTGGTATTCACAGATATTATCGCCATCAGAAGACCTTCAAAAGCTTATTGGATCTGGAGAAGCTAATGATGGTTTAAGTGAGCCGACCATATCTGATATCTGCAAGAGATTTAACTTGAACACAATGGATGTTATTAAGTACAAACACTCACTGTAGCTGACTTTTACCAAGTGCTCCAAGTCGTTCCATATCATTCTTGAAGAACAGGTCATGAGAATTTGATTGATTGATTGAAGCAGCTTCCCAAACCCTATAAGACTACGGGGAACCAAGAGATTCATATTATTCTTCGCAACTACTTCAGGGTTACTCAACAAAATGTTTTTCTCCTGTATTTTCTATGAATGCTGGGAAGCAATTAATTCTGCCTCTATGCATTTGTTACCTTGTGACATATTTTGGAATCGGCAAGACAAAAATGACAAACATTAGGACAAAATATCTGCATCCACTGCCACTAACACATGTTACCTATAGGTTTCCTTGATTCAGTTTTGTTTCAAGCAATAATATCTTCCTAGAATTATAGCTTAGTGTAGTGAACTCCAAAGCTATAACTCTTTCATTTTGTTTTAGTGGTTGTGAAGAAGCTTAGTTTCAAATTGTGGCTTCATATAAACCAAACCTGTATTAGAGCGTTTAGGCGCTTGATTCTGAATGTTGGATGTAGTTGATAGTTTTAAGTTCGGACTTCATATGTGCATGAACCAAATTACCCTCGTTCCAAGATGTGAATGCTTGAGCATCTTGGCCTGATTCCATATCGATGAATCATTCGAGAACGAATTTAGGGAGACTCAGAAGATGTTTACTTTTTGGGTTTCAATCTTCCTTCTTTTCGTTTCTTTTGTTAGGCTTATTGGTTGTTTAATAAATGACTGGCTACAAGAAAAACTTTTAAGTAAATGTATCACAAGTTATAACAGACCTCTCTTGTTTTATTCTTCAAATCATTTGATACATAACCCTTTCGTGCTTCTTAGAGTCTTACTTTTTAAAATTATAACCCCGCATTAACAATGAAGAAGGAAATAAAGATAAAAAATGAATATAAGAAAAATGATATTTCGCTATTCTCGTTTGAACTTGCAATATTGATAGTGTTATTTGTTTATATCATTTATTTTATCTTTTGAATGTGCAAAAATTTACTTGAAGAAGTTGAAAGGAAAATGGTAATATCAATTCACGAGCTAATAGAACATAACAACATAGTTTTGAATTTGAACAGAAGAATAAATAATGCATATGGTTCAAAATTAGTCCAGTATTACTCCCAATTCCCAAATCAAAAACCGATTAAACAAAACTTGAAAGATGTCAATTTTCATGTTATCTCATATTATATGTTCTTATAATAATATTTTGCTATAACAATCAATAAGTATCAGGATAAACGAGTTATGCTAAAGAAGTTTGGTTGTATATGTAATTTTTCCCTTCTTTTAGGAAGAATGACACCATGTATCGACTTGTAACTTACCTTGTCTAATACATAATTGATCTTTTAACGACTATTTAAAATTTAATTAGTATTGACAAATTTTAAATCTGCTCCTTCACTTTTTCTTTCAACTTCACACATACACTTGTATGATTACATATTAGAAATCAAACTTGAAAACTAATCTAACTGATTCTAGGTACCAAGATTTATATAGTTAAAACTGTAATTATAAACAAATTTCATGCTCTTGAATTTTAGTTATAATATTTCGATTTAAGTTATCTTCTTTAATTTACTAATAACTTGACGAATTCAAAATCAAAACTAACTTAAAACCCTTGGGTCTAAGTTAGAAACTTCAGACCCGCATGTCTGAAGTTGATTTTTAAGCGATTAAATTTTATAATTTTTTTTATACATTTTGCATGTTCTTTTAATAGGGACCCCTAAAAATGGCCATTTGTGCACTTGTGTCTTCTTTTCCATTGGGCCCAAAAAGAAGGTGGACCGGGTCCGCCCCAACAGAGCACATGTCTAACCGGGTTTTATATAAGGCGAAGAGATCTCACTTTTCTTATACTTTCCTTGCTTCTTGTTTCTCAAGAAAAACAATAAATCAAAATACAGATCTTTTTGTTCTTTGCTATCTGAAATCCATGGCACCCGCAGCAGCCGATATCGAAGATGAGATCAAGGACGAGAAGAACCCTCCGCCACTTGATGAAGATGATATTGCTCTACTCAAGACTTATGTACTACTCTTTCTCCCCCCCTCATATTTAACCCTAATTTCTGACTATTGCTTCTACCTGTTGCTTTTTAATTTACTTTGAACTGTTCATTTTGAATGGTTGTTGCAAAATTATATTTTTTTGATGTTATTTTTTGTTCTGTTATTGTGGATTCGAATTTGAAGAACACTAGAGCTCTTGAATGTAGTTATATCCGTTTATTAGGGTTTAGGTGGAAAATTTGATTGTATGGGTGTGTGCAGCTGGCAGCACCTCTCCTTTTTATTATGCTCAAAACTTTTTTTACGTTATTCAATCAATTGACATGACATTTGAGGTTGGCTATGGATGTCCCCGGTGCAGAGGTGTGAGAGGTTGGCTATGGATGGTTTCAGGAGAGGGAAATGTAGAGGTAGACTGGAGAAGTTTTGGGGGAGAGGTGATTAGACAGGACATTACACAGTTTTAGCTTACGAGGACATGGTCTCAGATAGGAGGTTTAGGAAGAAGAGCTTAGATTTAACCTATTTAGATACAGCTTATCAGGAAATTCCACTCTCTTACATCTCACTCAAGTTTGAATTGGTTTTGAGAGCATAGACCTATGGATAATTCAATTATCAGAACTAACCTGGATAAGTCAATCAAGGTGCATGACTTAGTGGGAAATAATTTTGCCCATGGGTGTAGCTCCGGTCTATCTAGTAACAGCCTCTAAAGTTATTTTTGGAGTATCAACATAGGGGCTTTTGTCGTCTGCTACCTTTCTAACAAGCCTTTGAGCAGTCACATGTGCTTGACCGAATATGCAGACATGGAACTGCTGAATCACTTATGAGACTCGTGGCCGGAGTTGCTCATAGCATAAACTATAACTTTTTTTGTCGGAGAGGATCCATAATATTACTTATGTTGCATTGCTCTTTTTGCTTTTCCTTTTGTGCTTTCTAATTTGTATTTTGTGGCTTAGAATTGATTTTTAAAAAAAACTTCAAGCTCTCCATTCACTTTTAGGAATGAAAAAACCAATACATATTCTCTCCACCTAACTACATGAACACCATACCTCATGCCACATGGTGGACTGTATGGCGTGGAAAAAAGTGAAGAACATTTTAGCAAAAGGAGGAACATACTAAGCCTTTATCTTAGATGTTTCCTTGCTAGCTTTTTGGTACAATATGACCCTTCTACATGAAGTAGATGAAATTCAAGATATGATGGGAAATTGCTGAATTTGTAATTATATTTTGTAGTGCTGGCTCAGTAGAAGTTCACAATTTATAAATTATTCTCATTACCTGTCAACAAAATATAATGATTTGTGCAGGGCCTTGGACCTTATTCGACCAGCATAAAGAAAGCTGAAAAGGAAATCAAGGAAATGGCCAAAAAGATAAATGATTTATGCGGTATGTTTGATATGTCTCTTGTTGATTTTCCATTTGATTTTGCAAAACTTTTTTTGGTTTTTGTTGAACCTTGTATTTCTTTGTTGCGCATTCTCATGAACTACATCTTATTAATTTACCATAGGTATTAAGGAGTCTGACACTGGGTTAGCTGCACCAAGTCAATGGGATCTAGTTTCTGATAAACAGATGATGCAGGAGGAGCAACCTCTTCAGGTGTGTTTCATGGAAATACAGATTCATTGCTCTTTTATTACTCAGGTACATTGAAGCTTGAATTGAATTCTTTTGGAGTAGGTTGCCAGATGTACAAAGATAATTAGCCCCAACACTGAAGATGCAAAATATGTGATAAACGTCAAGCAAATTGCAAAGGTATGCATCATGCCAACATAGTATTATGTTCAGTTGTAGCTTCTAGCAACACCTCTATTGGTGAATGTAGGGGTATCTAGAAGGAGGGTGCCTGGGAACTGGAGAATCAGAATCTATATCTGAGCTATAACATATGTAATGTTCTTTTTTAACAAGATATAAGAAGATGTGAAACTTGATAATTTTGCGGTTCAATTTAAACATGTGAAACTTGTTATTGATATAGTAGTAAAACAGTTAATTTTTCCAATCTGTCTTCTAAGAAAACATATTGATATTATGGGTGTGTTCGATATGGATCTATTTTCTCGTGTTCGGTTCATTGTAAATTTTGGAAAATATTTTCTTTAGGGAAACAAGTTGCGTTGTCTCTTCCCACCCTCACAACCACCCACCCACCCCCAACCCCAGCCCCCACCCTCAGCCCCCACCCTCAATATGCATGCGTTTGTATTTGCTTGCCCAAACATCAATGAAATCTTTTTACTTTATAAAAAAATGTTTTGTGTGATTTTATTAGCAGAAATATTTTTTGAGGTTAGTGCAGACATATGCGTTTTGCGTTTTCTCCACTCCCACCCACACTCCACCCCACCCCAACCCCTCCCCCACCAGAGGACCCATCACTTTATCCCTACCACATCTTCATAAGTTTGTGTAGATATAATACAAATACTTTTAGGATAATATTTTTTACTTGCATACCGAACAAAAGAAAATAAGTAAGAAACCACTTTTTTCCTAGAAAATGATTTCTTGGAAAATAATTTTCATGGAAAACATTTTCCTCCATACCGAATACACCCTATAAAGTGGACACTTTCCATGTTCTTTTTGGATAAGTGATGTTTTCAGGGTTATTATGTCTCCAGTCTGTAAGGTTTTACCCTTTCTCTTTGGGGTTGGGTGTATGTTTTTAGCTATCACTGAAGATTGCACAATTGTTTGTTGGATTCACTCTTTAATGAAAGGAGACTGATTTCCTTTTTTTGACTATGCTCATTTTATACCTGCAGTTCGTTGTTGGATTAGGTGACAAAGTTTCACCGACTGATATAGAAGAAGGCATGCGAGTGGGGTAGATACTTACTCTCTCTCTTTTTCTCTCTTTCTCTCTCTCTCTCAATAGACACATACATCCCAAAAAGTAAAAAGCTCCTGAAGTGGTATTCTTAAGCAAAAGGCGGTTGTTGTATATTGTCTTCTGCTAGCTGTATTTGAGAGTCATATGTCATGTTGCACAATAGCGAGTTAGTTAAAGGAAGTGGGTTACTGCAACATAAGGACCCCCTAGAACATAGTGATCATACTGAGAACTAGTGAGGATTTGCAGCAATTAGTTATCCATTCCTTTATTGGGGATGATTATCTGGAACATTCACTATATGTGCCTGCTCAATTCCATGCTGGTTCTCCACTTAATCACAGTACTCATCTTCTTGATGGGTGGCTAAAGAAGCACTTTTGGCTTAGTAGGCGTTTTATCTTATTTGATTGGTGGAATCGCCTAATCCGATAAAATGTGTCCCTTTTGCTTATTGTTGGTCTCAAAGCTCGACATTTGCGCTTTATGACAATATTAAGTATTAAAATCCTTGTTATGGAATTGCATTGCTTAGCTTGCTTTTAATATTGGGGATACCTAGTGTTAGGCATTCTCACGCTTTATAGTTGGAACAAAAACTTAAGTGGGAAAATCTAGTTCTGTTTATAACAGTAATGAACTAGCCACAGCTTCTGCTTTACCAAATCATGTCAGAGTCTCTGACCATATTGTTATTGTTGCAGGGTTGATCGGAATAAATATCAGATTCAAATTCCATTGCCTCCCAAAATTGATCCTAGTGTTACCATGATGACTGTTGAGGAAAAGCCTGATGTGACATATAATGATGTTGGTGGATGCAAGGAACAAATTGAAAAGATGCGAGAGGTATGCATGATTGAATATTGTGTTATTTGTTATCTGTCTGACTCTGACCTTGTTCCGTTTAAAATTCCTGGTATTATATCTTTTTGACGTTAGCAAAGTTGATTAGTATTTTTGCCTGCTTAATTGAATTTTGCTTTGAACTACAGGTTGTTGAGTTGCCCATGCTTCACCCTGAGAAGTTTGTGAAACTTGGAATTGATCCCCCAAAGGGTGTTCTCTGCTACGGGCCTCCTGGTACTGGGAAAACATTGCTTGCTAGAGCAGTGGCAAATCGAACAGATGCATGCTTTATTCGTGTTATTGGTAGTGAGCTTGTTCAGAAATATGTTGGTGAGGGAGCTAGGATGGTTCGTGAACTGTTCCAGGTCAGAAGTAACCGTGTTGACAACTTTTTTAGCAAGTTGTTGTAGTTTGATTGCTGACTAGCTTTTTGGTATGGCAGATGGCGCGCTCTAAGAAGGCATGCATTGTCTTTTTCGATGAAGTAGACGCCATTGGAGGTGCAAGATTTGATGATGGTGTAGGTGGAGACAATGAGGTTCAGCGCACCATGCTTGAAATTGTGAACCAGCTAGACGGATTTGATGCTCGGGGGAATATTAAGGTTCTCATGGCCACTAATAGGTTAGTGTTCTCTCTTTGTTTTAGCTTTTCGTCCCAGTAGTCTCTCCTGTGGGTTGTAGTTGCTGGGGCAACTTTGGGTGATTTATTTGCAGCATGATAACTGAGTGCTTCAAACTGGTGTGTTATCCATAGCTATTTTATTTGGTGGCTAATTGCTGTAATGCATTTGGTTTTTGTTTGCAGGCCTGATACCCTTGATCCAGCATTGCTACGTCCTGGACGTTTGGATCGGAAAGTTGAATTTGGTCTACCTGATCTAGAGAGTAGGACCCAGATATTTAAGATTCATACAAGGACAATGAATTGTGAGCGCGATATTCGATTTGAACTTTTGGCACGTCTCTGTCCAAACTCTACAGGTAAGCTCATATGCATAGACATAAAATTGAATGTCTCATGTATATTGCTGCAGAAGTTGCATAATAAATATTAATTTCGTATTCAAAACGTATAATAATCTTCTAGGAGGGCAAGTTCTACCACATCTTAACTCATTTTTTTTTTTTGAATTTCTCAAAATTTTGTACATATTTCAGAAATTATTCAATTCTACATGATTTTACAAGTTCCGAGAATTTAAATTTACACCCTGATGTTTCATTTACCAACCTAGTTCGACAACTTTTAGATTTTGTTTACTACAACAACTACAAATATAGACATAGTTCAAATTTAAGATGTGCCATACTCTTCAAGTGTAACTTTGCTTGTTTTTCAAGTTCAAATTTAAGATGTGCCATACTCTTCAAGTGTAACTTTGCTTGTTTTCCAATTCTTGAAGAAGTATAAACGTAACCTTGCAGCTTCCACAAGTTTCCTTGTTGAACACTGCACCATCATTCCAATAGTATATGAGCTTGTATCCTATGAATAGTATAACATCGAAGGCACCCATTATTACTCTCATTCCAATACTTTCTTGTTACATTCTGAATCCAACTTTACTATTGTTCCACGTCATGTGCTTCTCTTGTTTATTGATAGAACCTGAACATGTAAAATTTTCCCAAAAAAACCCTCAACTGTTCTAGGGCAGTCTATTAATGTAATCTTGAACTGTTGAAATGGATATTGGGGTTACATACATAATGTGGTGTCCTTGAGCCAAGGGTCTATCAGAAGCCTCTACTGTGAGGTAGAGGTAAGGTCTACGTACACTCTACCCTCCGTAGACCCCACTTTGTGGAACTATGCTGGGTATGTTGTTGTTGTAGATACATAATGTGGTGGGAGAACTTAGATTACTTGGTTTGGTACCCACAATGTTGGATGGGGTTACATCAATAGGAATTTTAGGATGAGTATTTACAGAATGAGATCTCTTTGAGCTTTGAAGAGTGAATTTGGCAATAAGCTAGCTGCTTTTGCTGACTTTATGGCATTGCAAGAATATGAAGTGCTGGTGGCAGATATGGAGGTCTAGAGAAGGTTTATTTTCATGTAAAGAGAAGTGATAAGTTTACTTGTATTTATTTTTGGACAAGAATAATTTCACTTACATTTTCAAAATATTGTAGTAATGAGATGTACAAATTTCACAGTTAGGGGCTCACTTTTGACCTTTTCATTGGTTTCGTTTATTCCAGGAGCTGACATAAGAAGTGTGTGCACAGAGGCTGGAATGTATGCTATTCGAGCAAGGAGGAAAACTGTTACGGAGAAAGACTTTTTAGATGCTGTCAATAAGGTCATTAAAGGATATCAGAAATTCAGTGCAACACCAAAGTACATGGTCTACAATTAGTTGGACTACTTTCTATTTGGTACAAACTATCGAGCATTGGCAGGAATGGAGTGACATTGCTATTTGCCATTTAGTTGTCCTGTGTACTCAATTTGACGATTTATGCTGTCCACTAAGATTTTATTTCCTGTTTATTTATCTCTCGGTGCTTCTGTTTGTTGCCAACGAAGATGCAGGACCAACTTCTGCATTGTAATGCCTCAGATGATTTGGTGTTTTGAGTTAAAATCTAAGAGCTGTAGCTTCCCTTCTTTCACTTATTTTGATTTCATACCCATGGGCCATGATGTTGACTTCTGCTTTCAGCGCTTTGTGTTTGTCAAGGTAGGTATCTTATTGGCTAAGTAGGGCAGTTATTATCGTACTAACATTAAGCAATAGTTGTCCTAAATCCTAATCTGCCTTATTCTCTCTATCTTCTGTTTGCGTTCAACAATTTTGCAAGCAGCAACTCTTTATTTCCTCGGCTGTTCACTCAATTACACTGTAAAGTTTCATAAGCATTCTTAGTGGTGTCATAATTGCTTGCTAAGTATATAGATCACTGTCTCCTGACAGCAATTAGTCAGAGTTCTCCTCTCCCCACCCCGCCGCTCTTCCCTACGGATGAATAATCCTTAGCCAGAAGGTAATAATACAGGTGCAAAACTGGTAGTTTTTGAAGTATAAATAGCACGCACATAAGAGCCTCTTTCTGAAGGGTCATTCAATAGGAGGTGAATTTGTCAGATTATCAATGTAATTCGTTTATCTGTCAGATGTCAATTAACCTGCCGTAGCTAAACAATATCAGAGAAAAGAGTACAAATGCCGGTATCCATTAATGTACGTCTTACTAATGTTCAGTAGAGATAATTTGTGTATGTAGTGTAGGGTGATCAGTAAGAAGCAGATCAGATAATTTATGTATTGTGAACGATATTTTAGCATATGGTATCAATTAAATACACTGCACCGAACAAGATATTGCAGGGCTGATCAGCATCAGTTGATCTCCCATAAACAGCAAACAGTTTAATAGAACCATTTGTTGTAACAGTCAGCAGGTCTTGAGCATCTCTTCGTCCTTTTAGTCCTGATCATTACTGTATAACCTCTTGCTCAGATTTGCTCGTTGCACTAGCCGGACTAATGCTTGAACCACTTCAGACATAGGTGGCCGGAACTCAGGCTCGGGCTGACACAAAATACACAAACATTGAGATTCTGAGCGCGATTTGAAGGATTACGTTACATTATTGTAAACTGAATACATGGCATATAGCAGATTTATGATTTGGAATAAATCTCAACCAAAAATATATACTCCATTAGTTCCAGTTTATGTGACTTTATATTTAATCCGTTCCAAAAAGAATGAACTCTTTCTTAAACTCCGTGCCAAGTCAAATTGATTCACATGAATTAAATCGCAGGGAGCATTACCTGAACACACAGAGCAATAACGTCAGCAAACCGGGAAAGAGATTTCACAGAATAGAGTCCAGCGAGTGCTGGATCGACCATCTTTTCCAGGGCATCAATATCATGGAGCTGAGGGGTTGCCCATCTAACTAAAGACTGTTCAGATCTTGGTCTTGAGCTGAGAAGAGAAGAGCACACAGATTTTATTATAAGAACAAGTTTTCTAAAATCTCTTCTTCTTTGTCTTCAACAGATTTGGTTTCGAAATCGTATATAGGTGTGCTTAAATAACCTTACCTATCGAAAGGTTTTCGTCCAGAAAAAAGTTCCAACATAACAACTCCAAAGCTGTATACATCACTCTTCGTAGTACACTTTCCTGATAGTGCAGCCTCGGGTGCGCCATATCCAGACTCTATATTATGATTCAATCCCTAAAAAAAGAACAAGTTGAAGCCATCTAATCAATAAAAATCTTGAACTTACTGAATGGTACAGAGGAGCAGGAAACAAAACACTTGAATTCATTAAAAAGACCACTGGATACTCTTTTCACTTATACTGGGAATATAATCTTTTTTTCTTAACATAAAGCTATATCCTGTATGTAGAAGTTCTCATGCTCAACATTTTACAGAATTACTAGTTCTTCTTGCCCTTCTTATGTAAACGAAATGGTTGATTCAATCTAATATAATCGGAACTAACATGCATAAGAGGTTCTTGGAATTGTTCGTGTGTGTGAAGTCATTTTGCTCTATGGTCTATGACAATTATTCTTCAGTTCACCATGACATTCATCTAAAACAATAAATTGACTCCCAGATATATTACTATCTTTATGCCTATTTTTACTAATATGAAACTGAGTTACATATGCATGAGAATATTTTTCAAAAGAATTCCACCGAACACTTTAGAGGAAGGCACAACACAAAGTGTTTACCTGATCTACATCAGCCATAAGTTTTGCCAACCCACTGTCTGATAAATGAGGATTGAGATCAGCATCAAGTAAAATATTTTCAGATTTGATATTTTTATGAACTAAAGATGGAGAACAAGCTTCATGTAGATACCTGCAAAGGATGCCTAAGTTAGCTAGTGAACAAAACCTGTTAATCAAAATTGGAGTAATGGAAATCACGAAGCTCTGATTAGCTATCTAGTGGAAAGCCAGCATACTCTGTGTTCAAGAACTTCAAATTATTTCCTTTTGTATGCGAACCTTGTACTACAGAAGCTTGATATTTAAGTGGAGAAAGGTAGAGGGGCGAGCCTATTATTCACCGAGTTTCTAACTATACGCCATTGGCTCTCTGAGATTTCTCGGTTTTTAAGAAAATTTGTTCCTCCTCCATAAACAATGAAAGTTCAAATACTAGTAGACTTATGACAGATAAGGTTACTTAACCATAAAAAAGAATCAGAAATTAAGCAAACAAAAGTTTGTTCCAAGTTGCATTAGTTTTATGTGATGCCCAATGAAAGTAATTTTTGTAGATGATGAAACTCACTCTAGTGCTCTTGCTGTGCCAAGTGCAATCTTGACTCTGCCATCCCATGTTAGTCGTGTGCTGTCTTCATCCATCCGATGCAGGAAATCATGCAGAGAACCATTTTGGTGGAATTCATAAACCAGCAGGTGTTGCCCATCTTCTGAACAATAACCAACCAGTTCTGTTACATTTGGATGATCCAGCTGAGACATTTCAGGAACCATCTTGAGAAAATCTTCAGGATTCCGGAGCTCAGATGAATAAAGTTTCTTGACAGTGAGAACCTACAGCATTTCCAATAAAAAACAGGAACTTAAACGATCAGAATCACTTACATGAGCATAAGGAATGTTAGCTGTAACACGAAATAGTTAAAACAACAAACAGAACTAATATATCTTCTTCTTGTAGAACTATTAGTTACATTTGCATCACTCAAAGAATTTGTAATGCAGAATCCAAATTCTTAAGAATGTTTTTTTTTTCTTTTATGGTATCTACTATCCACAAGAAAGATATATTACTTTGCCATTGTCAAAGTGACCTCGATATACACTCCCAATGGATCCGTCACCAATAAGTTTTTCAACACTGAAGCTATCAGTAGCTATCTGTAGGTCTGCAATTGAATATTGCACAGCTTTTGTTTCAGCTGTACGAGTTTTCTTCTGCGGAACAATTGGTTTTACTGAAATGTCATCTCCACCAATGGATTTATGAGGATTAATAGGTGGAGGTCTAAGAGACACTGCAGTGGGAGCTTTAGTATCTTCCATGCTTGTTGCGGACGAAGTTTGACTGAGTTTCATATCTGCAGCCGAAATAGGTGATCAATAGAAAATACAGGAATATTACTAGTAATTTAAAAAGGACAAATGTAAGCTGGAACTCTGATCGAATGACGATACAGAACTTAAAACAATTTATGCAAGGCTTAAGAAGTATGAAAGACAAAGTTACAAATGAAGCTGCAAAAGGGAAAGAGAATTCATCATTATAGACATGCTCACTTGAACATGAAATAGAAGACGACGAGTTCAAAAGGAAAACTTAATTTTCAAAAATTCACGACGAGTTCCTATATAAAGGCAACTGCTATAAAATCTGCTGAATTTCTAACATTAAGTGTTTGCAGCTTTTAGCTTGAAACTTTTGTCTCTTTTGAAGATTGGACCTTTAGAGTCCATCAAGTTGTTACATATGATGGTAAAGCTTGTTCCTTCTTTGTTATTTCTCCTTTGTATGAGTGAAAATCCCTTGCAAGGCTACATTAATAGTTTATGAACCAATTAAAGGCTATGCTGGGGTAAGTAAGATTATATTCATAACATGTGGAGTAAATGTTGAGATATTGAAGAAAGTATCAGTAAAAGTGACCAGCTATGTTTCTCAACTGACCAAACAAAGAAGTCATAAATTAGATACCTTGTACTTCTTCCTGTGAATCAAGAGCAAATGGCTGAACTTCAAGTTTTTCTATGTCCATTGATGACTTTCTGCGTCTTTTCTTGATAATAAAGATTACTGCAACTGCTCCAACCACTGAAACTGATACCACTATGCCTGCAACGCTTCCACCGCTTATACCAGATTTCGCACCACTATCACTTCTACCTCCACCACGGGAAGGGCTGCCATTGTTTCCAGATTTGTGACTTTGAGTGGACTTGTTCGCAGTGGGTGCGCCAGGTGGAGATGGAGGCGCAGGCCCTGAGCTCCCTGTGTTACTGTTAGATTTTCTACAAATTGAATCACAAATTCGGAATTGCATTAGAAAGTTATTTTCTAGTAAGAATTTTCATGTATGAACAATAATTTGCAAACTGAAACACTCACTGCATTATTTTTTTTAACTTCTCAGGAATCCCACCGGTAAACTGATTGTTCTCAAGATTCCTGATGCATAAAGGAATCAACATGACAAACAATATAGTAACTGAAATCCTGACATCAGAATGACATTCACACACGCAAAGATGTGCATAACTCACAGATCGTCAAGAGGAAGATTGGCGAGGACATCCATGTTTCCAGTAAACTGGTTGTTCTGCAGGTATCTGGACATTATAATACTAGAAAGTTACAACGACACTCGACCAATACAGTACAAATAATGAATCAGAAGATACTCATCTTACATTTTCTTCATGCTAGTCAGTGACTGGAGACTTTGAGGAAGTTTACCAGTCATTGAATTGAAAGAGATATCCCTAAAGCAGAAAATGTAAGCAATCAAAAATAAGCAACGTAAATGTAATCAACCAAGAAGAAGAGTAGATACATGTCAAAAGCCGATTTATATTGATGGTACTATGAAGTTTAGTGGAATCCTTCACGACATTTAGAATGTGGCAGAACCTAAATCCGCAATGCATCAGGTCAAAGATCAAACCCCTTCCCGTCATTATTAATACGTCGACAAACAACTAAAGGCATAGCTCTAGACCTTTCACTTGGTGGCAAACATTCGAACAATAAACTGAAGGGATACACTATATATCTATCAAAAATAACACATGATACATTGAAATTCTCAATCATAACAGGGCAATATCAATCTAGTTAAAAGAAAAGGGAGAAGTTGAGACAAGGCCTTACAATGTGTTGAGAGAAGAAAGAGATCCAAATATGTCATTCAGCTCTCCTTGGATTTGGTTATGACTGACATTTCTACAGTAAGACGCAACAATTGGAGAGAAAATTAGAACAATGAGTCTAAGGGTGCTACAGAGGCCAATTGCATTTTACATTTTCACTTACAAGTACTGAATGGAAGTTATTTGTGAAACGGAATAAGGTATGGCACCAGTAAACCCATTACCAGCAAGATTACTGCTCTACGAGGCAAGTGGTCAATGATGTAGGTTAAAAGCAAATAAACAAGAAAAAAGATGAGCCAAAAATTATGGACAGAAAAGAAAATCCATATAAAATCACATACAGTCTCTGCACATTTGGAGGAAGCTGGTAAGGTATCTGGTTTCCGAGATTGTTATTGCTTATGTCACTGCAAATTAACCACAAAGATTACAAGAAGTTAGGATTTAAATACAAATAACAGAAAGAATCAGTTAAGGAAATACAAGTTGAAAGGCATTGATCATCTTACAAGTTGGTCACAGATGTTAGACTTGTTAATTGGTATCCCATTGACCCGGAGAGTCCTAGACCAGATATCTGGCTGAAGGAAAATGAAATTAAAACTGATGAAAATCAGCAATTGCCACATCAATTGACAAACGAGAAGTTACCAAATAAAGTGCATATTGAAAAAAATGATTGGTTAAGAGAAAAGATATTACATTTCAGTAACTCTATTGCCCGAGCAAGTAACGCCTTTCCAGGATTCTCCACAAGGATCACCATCGGATGAGCTCCACTTTGTAAGCAGCCCCGGTGAATTTAGAGAGGTGTACATCACTCTCAGGGAAGAAGCTGAAAATCATAGTTTCCGTTAACGAAATTTTCAATTTCTAGCTTTATTCTGACTGGTGTTTCATTGAGAATATATAAAACACACACACAGAGATTAAGAACAGCTCTAAAAAGGAAAAGGAAAACTCTAACAGTCCATACTTTTTTAATTAGCTTGTTCCAAAAGGAATCTTGCATTGTTATATTTCAAAAAATAACTTTAAAGTTTAAACTTCCTCTTTCATCCTTAATGAGATGCTCGTATCGCCACAACAATGTCATGACTTGTTTAGAACCAAAGACGTTTTAAGCTATTCTGTAAACTCTTTGTATTATCGACAGCCTTTTCAGTGAAAATTAGCAACCTAGCTAGCAAAGTTCAGCTTTATTAACAAACCAAAATACTCTAATAAAATAAGAGGCACCCCAATGCAACTGTGGAAAAAAGAAGAAGAGATTTTCGTGTTTGTCCATCTATTAAAAAGTAGTTCTAAGTTGAGTTGTGATGGGATGAATAAAATTCCTCCATTCTTTTAAGAACTCCCCTGCGAGTCCTGCAAATGGAAATTTGTCCTAGTAGTGAGCGTTTCCCCATACCTTCTGCGACACGAAATCCGGATTAATCGGAGGTCTCAAAATAGGTACTCCCTCTCTGTTTCAAAATAGTTGTCACACAACGTTTTCTCGAGAATCGATTTGACTAATTTTCAAAGCTAAATTATATTAGATTAATTCGATATTTTAAAGTTAAAATTTGGATATTCAAAAACTATACGAAAAGTACTATAAATTACAAATGTTCTCATATCCGTATGATGAAAAAATATATCTTAAAATATTGATCAAAGTTCATATCGTTTGACTCTCAAAGGAAAAAATCGTGACAACTATTTTGAAACGGAGGGAGTACACGGGTGAGAAAAAGAAACTAGTGCTACGAAGTCCTATTTTACAGAAGTCTTTTAGTATTAAATTTAACGAAGCTTTATTGGTTACTTCCAAATTAATTTTTCAGTAATTTCTTTATAATCTACTCCCTTCGTCTTTATATTACTTGGCCGCCTTACTAAAAATAGTTGTCTCATATTAATTGTTCACCTTACAAAATTAAGAGATAATTATTATTATTTTTTTTCATATTATCCTTACAATTAACTCTTTTTGAAAGTGTGAACACCTGTTTGTACAAAGTTCTTACAAAGTGAATTAGTAAAACTATCTTCATATTTATGATTTCTTAAAATACGTGTAAAAATAAGTGACTAATTAATATGAGACGGAGGGAGTACAATTGCATGCAATTAGGGCGCACACAAAGATATATAGAATGGAAGCTGACCGTCAGATGAATCTGTATCGGCATTGGCGAAGCTGCGGCCGTACAAAATGACGAAGAGTAATAGGGCCACCATTTTCACCAACCTCAATATATCCTCTTCACAACCACAACATGTAACCCAAATAATTTTTGTGCCTTTTTCAATAGCCCTTCAATTGACTTGACACGGAATTTTATCAAATACTAGTAAAATTTCCAACTCAAAACAAAAAAAAAAACGAAAAGAGTAATCATCTTGATAATAGGAGAATGAAATTAAAAAGTCATTCTCGACCATTCCTCAATGAGTTTCTTAAAAAAAAAAATCACATATAAATATATGGTGCATGTATGAATTAATGTATCGTCAGTAAAACTGACTGTAGATTTAGGTTAATGGAGGAACAGTTGAAGGAACTGGAAATTAAATATAAATGCGAAAGCAAAATGTAGTTAATAGTTTATAACGTTGATAAAGTTGTAGCAATTGCATGGTAAAGTTGGTGCCATGGAGAAGGGAAGAAAGAATGATAGCTAAAACAAAGGAAATGTGAGCGGGAGGGAGAAACTTACGGGTAATCGGGTTGTGGGTTTATTTTGGAACTCAAACTTGTAAACTATTTAGGGTAACTTACTAAAACACACATTTTTTTGGAGCTAATTACTATTTTTTTCACCTTAATCCCGCTCGAATACATTCCTCACCTCGGGATACATTTCCAAATTACTCGAATACATCAGAATCTCATTGGATACATCCCAAAACCACTCAGATACATCGACATTCTTAGGTTTTACCTTTGATAGATAGGGTGGGATGTATACGAGGTGAGGCAATGTAGGCGATGTATACATATGGTTTTTTGATTAACATATGGTATATTAAGTAATTAAAATAAAATCGTGGGAAAGTTAATAAATATGGTAAAAAGGATTGTCTTTTAAGTAGTTTAACCAACTATTTACGCCCTCTAGAGTCCGGTCCATTTTACCTGTCATTATTATATGTTTTTTTTAGTACACCCCGGAATATATTAATTAAAAAAATTATTTGACTAAGTAGTTATTCTTATTTGTTCACTGATCATAATTAATTAATATTATTCTATTTTTCACTACAAAAGATACTCACAGATAACCTTTTATATAAAGTGAAATTTGTAATGTTGAGAAAGAAAATGACATAATAAAGTATAATTCTTTATATGGTCGACCGGAATAATTAGGAGATTCTCTAAAAGAAATATGGGATTTTGTTTTTGGTGCAACATGTTTGGTCTCGCTTATGGGATCAAATTAATACATTCTAAGAAGAAAGATTGAAATATCAATCTCATCAATATCATAACAAATTCCATCAATCGAATCATTTTGTTGAGAAATACGAGACATCTAAGTCATGATACAAATAAAGAGATATGTTCGTTGATAATTAAGAAAAAGAAAAAAATGTGAACGGAGATTGAATTCATAAGAAAATCGAATCTTGGGTCGCGAACAATGATTCGATTGATGATGAAGAAAGAGGAGAACAAGCACATTTGGAGAGCGCAATACAACGGAGAGTTGTATATGCTGTGTTCGAGAAGAATGAATCGCCCCCAAAGGAATCTACTTATTCTCTCCCAATTGATTGGATCATAGGTGCGATGATTTCTATTATCATTATAATACTAGATGTGTCATGACTATGCTAATTGCTACACTTAGTGCTAAAGAAATCAGACTATATATATTCTTAATCGTTATTAGGTGATGAGCAGTATTGATTAAACATGAAGCCGATTAATGGTTAAAAAGAGGGGAAGATGTCAAATATTATTGATCTAAAGTTGAATGCACTATATTTAAAAACTTATTGCATGTAGTTATATTAACAGCACTGATTGATGGTAACTTGTTATAATAGAGTAAATTATATATATTGATGATAATGTTAGAAGTTAATTATAATATTGTTGCATATAACTTAAATCCATATTAAATGAATTTAAGTAAGAGAAATTTTCATAACTGTACCATATATAAGACCCATGCACTTTCATGATTTTATCCGAGACTTTGAAATTATCATCATTTTGCTTCTATGACATAAAACAACAGTAGGATCAAATACGATGTACCCGTGATGAATCTAGAATTTTTATTTAGGGAATTTTAAAAAAATAAAAATATAATGCTAATTAGCATTTGAACTTGAAATCTCGAGGTAAATTTAAACTTAGCCAACCTCTTGCCTTGAATATATACATAAAAGAAATACCTTTTATGAAATGGAGGGAGTATATATATATATTCAGGGGCGGATCTACGGTGTATGCTACGGGTTTCCAGGAACCCTTAACGTTTCTCGAAACCTTATAGTTATCCTTAAAACACTGTTGAAGATATAAATAGTTATTGATGGGAACCCATTATCAAAGTTGATGGATGGCCCAATGGGGCGAAAAGACCCAACGAAAATTCTCGTCAGCCTTAAGACGCAAGAATCGAATCCTTGGAGCAACATTTATTTTTGTAGCTCTTTTTTCTTTAACCAATCAATTACCTTTTTTTTGACCGAATTTCTGCCTTTTTTTTTTTTCTCTTTTTCCTTTTTTAAAATCTAACTTAAGTCAAATAATAAAATACTATCAACAAAATATTAGTTTTACCCAAATTTCAATTTCTCAAATCAAATTTGGAACAAAAAAATTTAGGGTTTTAACAATTCTTCTACTTCTACTGCAAAACAAAGATAATTGTGGTAAGTTTTCTATATTTTTGAGTTTTTTCCACCTTTAACCTCTAATAATATGTATTATTTGTGTTATTTCTTTTAGTTTTTCATATTTTATGTGGCCACATGAGTTTAAATTTTTTCATGAGTTTTGACAAACCTTTTCTTTTTTTACTTTGTTTGTTGTCTTCATAATGAGTATGTGTTAATTTGTTGCTTGAAATCTTGCAAACTATTTAGTCATACTTATTTTTTGATTGAAATCTTGCATATTTTGTCAATGAGCAATGAGAAGTGATTGAAATCTTGCATACGTATGAATTATGTTAGTTCGCATATTGCTTGAAACTTGCATACTATGAGCAGTGATTTGTTTTCTTAGCCTCTTTCACTACTCTTTTTTAAATATATACATAGTTTTATTACTCATTTTTGTTCGATTGTTATTACATATTAATTTATTTTATTAGGAACCCACAAGTATAAAATTCTGAATTCGCCTCTATATATATTGTAATTTTTTATCGAAGAGGTTCGGACCCCCGGATGCATCGCCATATTCTCGTTGACATTATTACTGCCCTTATTTTAGGTCGACGACCACATATATATATAGGATACATTTGATTTTTGAAAGTGCAATAATATAGTTGCATTAATGGTACTAGTACTACCTTAGACAAGAGGAACGAATAAAAGGAATTATAATAAAACAAAATACAAAAAATGGGTTGCCAAAATTCAATTTTTTTAATACTACTGAGGGTCGTTTAATTTGGTACGTAGATAATTATTTTGGGATTGTAATCCTGGGATTATAATCTCATGTCTATTTTATACCATATGAGAAGTGGTATTAAATAATCTCATATCCCAAGACTAAGTTTGGGTATAAGACTTATACCATGTTTGGTTGATGGTATATATTAGTCCTGAGATAAATTTATACCATCAACCAAATATGATACTCCCTTTGTTTAAAAAAGAATGACCTATTTTGACTTGGCACAGAGTTTAAGAAAATAAAGAAAACTTATTAATCTTGTGATCTTAAATTAAAGTTATGTCAAATGTACCAAAATGCCCTTTAATCTGTGTTGAATTAAAGTGTTGCCAAAAAAGAAAAGGGTCATTCTTTTTTAAACAGACGAAAAAGAAAGTACATCATTCTTTTTGAAACAGACGAAAAAAAAAGTAGGTCATTCTTTTTTAAACAACGAGAGTATAAATTTAATATTAAACTTAACCATGAAATATTTCACCATATTAAAGTGTTGCCAAAAAAGAAAAGGGTCATTCTTTTTTAAACAGACGAAAAAGAAAGTACATCATTCTTTTTGAAACAGACGAAAAAAAAAGTAGGTCATTCTTTTTTAAACAACGAGAGTATAAATTTAATATTAAACTTAACCATGAAATATTTCACCATATTAAAGTGTTGCCAAAAAAGAAAAGGGTCATTCTTTTTGAAACAGACGAAAAAGAAAGTATATCATTCTTTTTGAAACAGACGAAAAAAGAAAGTAGGCCATTCTTTTTTAAATAGCGAGAATATAAATTTAATATTAAACTTAACCATGAAATATTTCACCATATCCTGCGTACCAAATGACCTCTGCTATATAGAAACAGATACAGTTTTATATCAACCAAAACTTCAGACGGGGAAGCAGGACTTTGGTTGGTCCACCCTTTAACTTCTGGTGGGGCCACCGTTGTATCTCCTCATAGTCATAGGGCCAATGTCATTCAAAACTTGTTCAATTACCAAACATGACATTAAAGATTGACAAACAAACAAGTCATTTCAGTACTACTAAAAATTTATTATTTTCTGATTGAAATTTTTAGTTGAAAAAATGTTCACCGGCTATTTTTGCAGATACTAATTTTTTTACATGAAAAAATTAGGAAGCTTATTCCTAGTGTTTCAATCAAAGGCGAACCTAGCCATTGATAGGGGGTGCACGTGCACCCGTTAACCTCGAATTTTTTTTTGTACACACCCACACACACCCACATATATACATACTAGTTCCTCGGCACGTGCGTTGCACGTGTGTACTGAGCCATGCATGTATACGTTAGTGTAAATTAATACTCCTTGCATTTCAATTTGTTTGACCTACTTTTCTTTTTAGTCCATTTCAAAAAGAATGTCTCTTTCCTTTTTTAGAAACACTTTAATTTCAACTTTTCACATGGCATAATCAAGACCACAAGATTAAAAGATATTTTAATACATTTGACATATCTTTAATTTAAGACCGCAAGTTTTAGAAGTCTTCTTTACTTTCTTAAACTCCGTGCCAAGTTAAAATAGGCCAAACAAATTGAAACAGATGAAATATCAATATTAGTAACAAAAATATTTATACTTAATTTTTTTTAATAACCAATGTGGGTTACATACAGTGACTTGTTTGTAATAATATTGATTAAGGTATTTTTAGGAGAAATATAGAATGAATGTAATTAGGCCTTTTCGGGAAACTCTCATTAGGATTATGTTAGAGTGGTGAAAGTCCCACATTGGTTAAGGAATGGATTGGCGGTCTGTTTATATGGACTTGGGCAATCCTTCCCTCATGAGATAGATTTTGGGGTTGAGCTAGGGGCAAGTGTCATATCTTTACATGGTATCAGAATTAGGTTCATCCCCATTTGAGCTCCCGTTCCACGCTCTAGCTGAGCCCTGAGCGTGGGGGTGTTAGAGTGGGTGAAAGTCTCACATTGACTGGAGAATAAACTGACGGTCTGCTTATGGCTATTCAAGAAATCAAAGTTGTATACCACAAAAATTTAACTCAATAAAAAGAATTGAATTTAAAATTGGAGTAGAAAATTGGAAAAAAGGGAAATATTAGTATATTCTTCAAAGTTGAATAAGAGTTGTGACAATCATCTTGTGAAGAGTAGCTTGTATTGTAATTCTTTTTTTGTGTGTGTCTACAGCTTGTATAGGCTGTAAGAATAATCATTTAATAAGGCTTCAAGTCGTAACGAAAATTGAGACTTTGAAAATGGAGAGTGCATAATCACTAACCCAAAAGCACAACTTTTAGGAGAGAACACATTAGAATAATTTCTATTCAGTTTTCAAGTTCTCTGATCTTCTTAATCGATCTTCAAATATATATATATAAATTAATATTGACCAGAGGCATTTCTTTTTTCTTCTCATTTATTGATATAAATAATTTTTAACTTTCACGACTCCCCAGGGATATCCATTCTTTGTGACGCACAACTCTATCACCCTTCAAAATCACGTTTAACAATATATGAGGTAATGCATCATTCTGGTTCACTAAGCACGAGTCATGTTCAACTCTCTCACTAAATGGTAGCTCATACCAAAAATACAATCCGAAGTGAAAATTACTTTTAAAAAAAGAGTAAATCTTATTTATCCCCTTAACCTTTTAGCGTAGGGAAATAATATTCCCAACTACTTCTGAAAGCGAAAGTGAATCCCCTTTGAGAAAAACAAAAATACCGAAATATAAGAATTATACTTTAAGGGGTTTAGACATCAATTTATAAATTCGGCAATAATTTATTCAATTGTTATTTTCCTACAATAAAAGGTTAAGAGAGTTAAGCAGAATTGACTCTAAAAAGAAGTTTTCAAAACATAGTGATTTCAAAGTGCAAATAATAGACTCCAATAATTTTTTCACCTTTCATTAGTTTTTTTTTGAGAAAATGCATAAGGTATCCCCTAAAGTTGGTCGTGATTTGGAAATAGACACCTAAACTTTACGGGGGTCCTATCACCCCTTTATTCTTGTTTAAAATGACATAAATATCACCTTTTGTGGCCATCACCACTTTTAAAAAGTCAGTGTATTACACACACCAATCAGATTATGCCACGTCATTTCCTTTTATGTTTTTATTTACTGTTTTTGTTTATCCTTTTTTTTCTTTTTCCCCTTTTATTCACTCTTTTCATTTTATATTTTTATTTTTATTTTTACTTTTCTATTCTTTACTTCAATCCTTCTTCTCCGACAACGTCAACACCATCTCGACTGAAAATAAAATCAAACCACTAAATTAAAATACCAAGTTGTCACGACCCGATTTCTCGGTCATGATGGCACCTACAACCCCCGGTAGGTGAACCAATCCCCGTAGCCCAGGACAATTAGTAATGGGCTACTATCTAACAAATAAGGGAACAAGACTAAGAGAATAGATAAAAGGGATATAAATATATACATATGCGGAAACTAAACCAAACCCCAAGATCTGGTATCATAGTATAGAGCCAAAACTACATACATGGAGTGCAAACGATCCAGACAATATATACAGATGTCTCTGAATGGTAATAGAGTACATGAAGCAAAAGATAAACTAAAGCTAAGATCCGATCGCCAAGAGCTCACCCTCAGTCTGAAGTAGTCCCCAACAGATCTCCAAGCACGAATCACAGCGATCTAACGGCGATGGCCCACGCTAGGATCTGCACCCAAAGATACAGGGGGTAGGGTGAGCACCAAATGCGAAGCATAAGGTACCCAGTAGGTATCATAGGCCGACTGGGCACATATAAGATAAAAGCGTAGTAACAGACAGAATAGAAGCAAGCAGTCACAGAAATCAACGAAAGGTACACAGGAACTAGCCAGAGGGAAATCAACAGAACCACATGTGAGGCCAGTAAGCAGAATATACACACCATAGGCACAGGTGAAAGTAAGAAATAACGCACTTGGGGTCCTTGCAATAACAGTGTATACATAATAAGTTTACGAAATGGACGGTATACCGGTAACCTCAAGTGTAAGAAGAAGAGAGAAAGAGTAACGATAGGCATGCTCAGAGACATGAATCAAACTCAACTAATCATATCAATCTCAAATCCAGAAACTAACAGTCTAGCAGTAACCAATTTCATACTTAACCGTAACGGGGAACAATTCTGTAAGTAAATAGCAAAATTCTACCTACAGTCCCCCGGCCGCCCATACAACCGAGGAACACAAACAAGTGAAAACGAACCCTCCGGCATCCCATACTACCGGAGCGTACAATCAACAAACAACAAACAAGGGTGGAGCCACAAACAATGAATGATATGATGCATGAAGATCTCAAGTGAAATGGTATCTCTGTATGTACCTCCTCCGGCGCTGATCCGGCCCAGCAGGTAGGTTCCATGGAAGGACACTGCCCGTATACCTCTACTCCGCCATATACCCCTCCTCCAGCACACGCAGCCCAAA